>JAWPHD010021792.1:0-27120 GCA_037043455.1 Cyrtodaria siliqua
CCTATATGCGTAAGAACTGAACATATATGCGTAAGAACTGAATATATATGCGTAAGAACGAAATATATATGCGTATGAACGGAATATATATGTGTAAGAACTGAATATATATGCGTAAGAACTGAATATATATGCCTAAGAACTGAATATATATGTGTAAGAACTGAATATATATGCGTAAGAACTGAATATATATGTGTTAAGAACGGAATATATATGAGTAAGAACTGAATATATTTGTGTAAGAACTGAATATATATGGGTAAAAACGGAATATATATGTGTAAGAACGGAATATATATGTGTAAGAACTGTGTATATATGCGTAAGAACGGAATATATATGCGTAAGAACTGAATATATGCGTAAGAACTGAATATATATGCGTAAGAACGGAATATATGTGTAAGAACGGAATATATATGTGTAAGAACTGAATATATATGTGTAAGAACGGAATATATATGCGTAAGAAATATATGCGTAAGAACTGAATATATATGCGTAAGAACGGAATATATGCGTAAGAACTGAATATATATGCGTAAGAACTGAATATATATGCGTAAGAACTGAATATATATGTGTAAGAACTGAACCTATATGCGTAAGAACTGAATATATATGCGTAAGAACAGAATATATATGTGTATTAACGAAATATATGTGTAAGAACGGAATATATATGCGTAAGAACGGAATATATATGCGTAAGAACTGAATATATATGTATAAGAACTGAATATATATGTGTAAGAACTGAATATATATGCGTAAGAACTGGATATATATGCGTAAGAACTGAATATATATGCGTAAGAACTGAATATATATGCGTAAGAACTAAAAATATATGCGTGAGAACGGAATATATATGCATCAGAACTGAATATATATGTGTAAGATCTGAATATATATACGTAAGAACTGAATATATATACGTAAGAACTGAATATATATGCGTAAGAACGGAATATATATGCGTAAGAACTGAATATATATGTATAAGAACTGAATATATATGTGTAAGAACTGAATATATATGCGTAAGAACTGGATATATATGTGTAAGAGATGAATATATATGCGTAAGAACTGAATATATATGCGTAAGAACTGAATATATATGCGTAAGAACGGAATATATATGTGTATTAACGAAATATATGTGTAAGAACGGAATATTTATGCGTAAGAACTGAATATATATATTTGATAGAACGGAATATATATGCGTAAGAACTGAATATATATGTGTAAGAACTTAATATATATGCGTAAGAACTGAATATATATGCGAAAGAACTGAATATATATGCGTAAGAACTGAATATATATGCGTAAGAACTGAATATATATGCGTAAGAACTAAATATATATGCGTAAGAACTGAATATATATGCGTAAGAACTGAATATATATATTTGATAGAACGGAATATATATGCGTAAGAACTGAATATATATGAGTAAGAACTGAATATATATGCGTAAGAACTGAATATATATGTGTAAGAACTGAATATATATGCGTAATAACTGAATATATATGCGTAAGAACTGAATATATATGCGTAAGAACTGAATATATATGCGTAAGAACTGAATATATATGACTAAGAACTGAATATATATGCGTAAGAACGGAATATATATGCGTAAGAACTGAATATATTTGTGTAAGAACTGAATATATATGCGTAAGAACTGAATATATATGCGTAAGAACTGAATATATATGCGTAAGAGCTGAATATATATGTGTAAGAGATGAATATATATGCGTAAGAAAGGAATATTTATGCGTAAGAACTGAATATATATGTGCTAGAACTGAATATATATGTGTAAGACCTGAATATATATATGTAAAAACTGAATATATATGTGTAAGAACTGAATATATATGCGTAAGAATTGAATATACATGTGTAAGAACTGAATATATATGCATAAGAACTGAATATATATTCGTAAGAACTAAATATATATGCGTAAGAACTGAATATATATGTGTAAGAACGGAATATATATGCGTCAGAACTGAATATATATATGTGTAAGAACGGAATATATATGCATCAGAACTGAATATATATGTGTAAGAACTGAATATATATACGTAAGAACTGAATATATATACGTAAGAACTGAATATATATGCGTAAAAACTGAATATATATGCGTAAGAACTGAATATATATGCGTAAGAGCTGAATATATATGTGTAAGAGATGAATATATATGCGTAAGAACTGAATATATATGCGTAAGAACTGAATATATATGTGTAAGAACTGAATATATATGCGTAATAACTGAATATATATGCGTAAGAACTGAATATATATGCGTAATAACTGAATATATATGCGTAAGAACTGAATATATATGACTAAGAACTGAATATATATGTGTAAGAACGGAATATATATGCGTAAGAACTGAATATATATGTGTAAGAACTGAATATATATGCGTAAGAACTGATTATATGCGTAAGAACTGAAAATATATGCGTAAAAACTGAATATATATGCGTAAGAACTGAATATATATGCGTAAGAACTGAATATATATTCGTAAGAACTGAATATATATGCGTAAGAACTAAAAATATATGCTTAAGAACGGAATATATATGCGTAAGAACTGAATATATATGCGTAAGAACTGAATATATATATTTGATAGAACGGAATATATATGCGGAAGAACTGAATATATATGTGTAAGAACTGAATATATATGCGTAAGAACTGAATATATATGCGAAAGAACTGAATATATATGCGTAAGAACTGAATATATATGCGTAAGAACTGAATATATATGCGTAAGAACTAAATATATATGCGTCAGAACGGAATATATATGCGTAAGAACTGAATATATATGCGTAAGAACTGAATATATATATTTGATAGAACGGAATATATATGCGTAAGAACTGAATATATATGAGTAAGAACTGAATATATATGCGTAAGAACTGAATATATATGTGTAAGAACTGAATATATATGCGTAATAACTGAATATATATGCGTAAGAACTGAATATATATGCGTAAGAACTGAATATATATGCGTAAGAACTGAATATATATGACTAAGAACTGAATATATATGCGTAAGAACGGAATATATATGCGTAAGAACTGAAAATATATGTGTAAGAACTGAATATATATGCGTAAGAACTGAATATATATGCGTAAGAACTGAATATATATGCGTAAGAGCTGAATATATATGTGTAAGAGATGAATATATATGCGTAAGAACGGAGAATATATGCGTAATAACTGAATATATATGTGCTAGAACTGAATATATATGTGTAAGACCTGAATATATATGTCTAAAAACTGAATATATATGTGTAAGAACTGAATATATATGCGTAAGAATTGAATATACATGTGTAAGAACTGAATATATATGCATAAGAACTGAATATATATTCGTAAGAACTGAATATATATGCGTAAGAACGGAATATATATGTGTAAGAACGGAATATATATGCGTCAGAACTGAATATATATATGTGTAAGAACGGAATATATATGCATCAGAACTGAATATATATGTGTAAGAACTGATTATATATACGTAAGAACTGAATATATATACGTAAGAACTGAATATATATGCGTAAAAACTGAATATATATGCGTAAGAACTGAATATATATGCGTAAGAGCTGAATATATATGTGTAAGAGATGAATATATATGCGTAAGAACTGAATATATATGCGTAAGAACTGAATATATATGTGTAAGAACTGAATATATATGCGTAATAACTGAATATATATGCGTAAGAACTGAATATATATGTGTAATAACTGAATATATATGCGTAAGAACTGAATATATATGACTAAGAACTGAATATATATGTGTAAGAACGGAATATATATGCGTAAGAACTGAATATATATGTGTAAGAACTGAATATATATGCGTAAGAACTGATTATATGCGTAAGAACTGAAAATATATGCGTAAGAGCTGAATATATATGTGTAAGAGATGAATATATATGCGTAAGAACTGACTATATATGCGTAAGAACGGAATATATATGCGTAAGAACTGAATATATATGTGCTAGAACTGAATATATATGTGTAAGACCTGAATATATATGTGTAAAAACTGAATATATATGTGTAAAAACTGAATATATATGCGTAAGAATTGAATATACATGTGTAAGAACTGAATATATATGCGTAAGAACTGAATATATATTCGTAAAAACTGAATATATATGCGTAATAACTGAATATATATGCGTAAGAACTGAATATATATGCGTAAGAACTGAATATATATGCGTAAGAACTGAATATATATGACTAAGAACTGAATATATATGCGTAAGAACGGAATATATTGCGTAAGAACTGAATATATTTGTGTAAGAACTGAATATATATGCGTAAGAACTGAATATATATGCGTAAGAACTGAATATATATGCGTAAGAGCTGAATATATATGTGTAAGAGATGAATATATATGCGTAAGAAAGGAATATATATGCGTAAGAACTGAATATATATGTGCTAGAACTGAATATATATGTGTAAGACCTGAATATATATATGTAAAAACTGAATATATATGTGTAAGAACTGAATATATATGCCTAAGAATTGAATATACATGTGTAAGAACTGAATATATATGCATAAGAACTGAATATATATTCGTAAGAACTAAATATATATGCGTAAGAACTGAATATATATGTGTAAGAACGGAATATATATGCGTCAGAACTGAATATATATATGTGTAAGAACGGAATATATATGCATCAGAACTGAATATATATGTGTAAGAACTGAATATATATACGTAAGAACTGAATATATATACGTAAGAACTGAATATATATGCGTAAAAACTGAATATATATGCGTAAGAACTGAATATATATGCGTAAAGCTGAATATATATGTGTAAGAGATGAATATATATGCGTAAGAACTGAATATATATGCGTAAGAACTGAATATATATGTGTAAGAACTGAATATATATGCGTAATAACTGAATATATATGCGTAAGAACTGAATATATATGCGTAATAACTGAATATATATGCGTAAGAACTGAATATATATGACTAAGAACTGAATATATATGTGTAAGAACGGAATATATATGCGTAAGAACTGAATATATATGTGTAAGAACTGAATATATATGCGTAAGAACTGATTATATGCGTAAGAACTGAAAATATATGCGTAAGAGCTGAATATATATGTGTAAGAGATGAATATATATGCGTAAGAACTGACTATATATGCGTAAGAACGGAATATATATGCGTAAGAACTGAATATATATGTGCTAGAACTGAATATATATGTGTAAGACCTGAATATATATGTGTAAAAACTGAATATATATGTGTAAAAACTGAATATATATGCGTAAGAATTGAATATACATGTGTAAGAACTGAATATATATGCGTAAGAACTGAATATATATTCGTAAGAACTGAAAATATATGCGTAAGAACTAAAAATATATGCTTAAGAACGGAATATATATGCGTAAGAACTGAATATATATGCGTAAGAACTGAATATATATATTTGATAGAACGGAATATATATGCGTAAGAACGGAATATATATGCGTAAGAACTGAAAATATATGTGTAAGAACTGAATATATATGCGTAATAACTGAATATATATGCGTAAGAACTGAATATATATGACTAAGAACTGAATATATATGTGTAAGAACGGAATATATATGCGTAAGAACTGAATATATATTGTGTAAGAACTGAATATATATGCGTAAGAACTGATTATATGCGTAAGAACTGAAAATATATGCGTAAGAGCTGAATATATATGTGTAAGAGATGAATATATATGCGTAAGAACTGACTATATATGCGTAAGAACGGAATATATATGCGTAAGAACTGAATATATATGTGCTAGAACTGAATATATATGTGTAAGACCTGAATATATATGTGTAAAAACTGAATATATATGTGTAAAAACTGAATATATATGCGTAAGAATTGAATATACATGTGTAAGAACTGAATATATATGCGTAAGAACTGAATATATATTCGTAAGAACTGAATATATATATTTGATAGAACGGAATATATATGCGGAAGAACTGAATATATATGTGTAAGAACTGAATATATATGCGTAAGAACTGAATATATATGCGAAAGAACTGAATATATATGCGTAAGAACTGAATATATATGCGTAAGAACTGAATATTATATGCGTAAGAACTAAATATATATGCGTAAGAACGGAATATATATGCGTAAGAACTGAATATATATGCGTAAGAACTGAATATATATATTTGATAGAACGGAATATATATGCGTAAGAACTGAATATATATGAGTAAGAACTGAATATATATGCGTAAGAACTGAATATATATGTGTAAGAACTGAATATATATGCGTAATAACTGAATATATATGCGTAAGAACTGAATATATATGCGTAAGAACTGAATATATATGCGTAAGAACTGAATATATATGACTAAGAACTGAATATATATGCGTAAGAACGGAATATATATGCGTAAGAACTGAAAATATATGTGTAAGAACTGAATATATATGCGTAAGAACTGAATATATATGCGTAAGAACTGAATATATATGCGTAAGAGCTGAATATATATGTGTAAGAGATGAATATATATGCGTAAGAACGGAGAATATATGCGTAAGAACTGAATATATATGTGCTAGAACTGAATATATATGTGTAAGACCTGAATATATATGTCTAAAAACTGAATATATATGTGTAAGAACTGAATATATATGCGTAAGAATTGAATATACATGTGTAAGAACTGAATATATATGCATAAGAACTGAATATATATTCGTAAGAACTGAATATATATGCGTAAGAACTGAATATATATGTGTAAGAACGGAATATATATGCGTCAGAACTGAATATATATATGTGTAAGAACGGAATATATATGCATCAGAACTGAATATATATGTGTAAGAACTAATTATATATACGTAAGAACTGAATATATTGTGTAAGAAGTGAATATATATGTTTAAGAACTGAATATATATGTGTAAGAACTGAATATATATGCGTAAGAGCTGAATATATATGTGTAAGAGATGAATATATATGCGTAAGAACTGAATATATATGCGTAAGAACTGAATATATATGTGTAAGAACTGAATATATATGCGTAATAACTGAATATATATGCGTAAGAACTGAATATATATGCGTAATAACTGAATATATATGCGTAAGAACTGAATATATATGACTAAGAACTGAATATATATGTGTAAGAACGGAATAAATATGCGTAAGAACTGAATATATATGTGTAAGAACTGAATATATATGCGTAAGAACTGATTATATGCGTAAGAACTGAAAATATATGCGTAAGAGCTGAATATATATGTGTAAGAGATGAATATATATGCGTAAAAACTGACTATATATGCGTAAGAACGGAATATATATGCGTAAGAACTGAATATATATGTGCTAGAACTGAATATATATGTGTAAGACCTGAATATATATGTGTAAAAACTGAATATATATGTGTAAAAACTGAATATATATGCGTAAGAATTGAATATACATGTGTAAGAACTGAATATATATGCGTAAGAACTGAATATATATTCGTAAGAACTGAATATATATGCGTAATAACTGAATATATATGCGTAAGAACTGAATATATATGCGTAAGAACTGAATATATATGCGTAAGAACTGAATATATATGACTAAGAACTGAATATATATGCGTAAGAACGGAATATATATGCGTAAGAACTGAATATATTTGTGTAAGAACTGAATATATATGCGTAAGAACTGAATATATATGCGTAAGAACTGAATATATATGCGTAAGAGCTGAATATATATGTGTAAGAGATGAATATATATGCGTAAGAAAGGAATATATATGCGTAAGAACTGAATATATATGTGCTAGAACTGAATATATATGTGTAAGACCTGAATATATATATGTAAAAACTGAATATATATGTGTAAGAACTGAATATATATGCGTAAGAATTGAATATACATGTGTAAGAACTGAATATATATGCATAAGAACTGAATATATATTCGTAAGAACTAAATATATATGCGTAAGAACTGAATATATATGTGTAAGAACGGAATATATATGCGTCAGAACTGAATATATATATGTGTAAGAACGGAATATATATGCATCAGAACTGAATATATATGTGTAATAACTGAATATATATGCGTAAGAACTGAATATATATGACTAAGAACTGAATATATATGTGTAAGAACGGAATATATATGCGTAAGAACTGAATATATATGTGTAAGAACTGAATATATATGCGTAAGAACTGATTATATGCGTAAGAACTGAAAATATATGCGTAAGAGCTGAATATATATGTGTAAGAGATGAATATATATGCGTAAGAACTGACTATATATGCGTAAGAACGGAATATATATGCGTAAGAACTGAATATATATGTGCTAGAACTGAATATATATGTGTAAGACCTGAATATATATGTGTAAAAACTGAATATATATGTGTAAAAACTGAATATATATGCGTAAGAATTGAATATACATGTGTAAGAACTGAATATATATGCGTAAGAACTGAATATATATTCGTAAGAACTGAATATATATGCGTAATAACTGAATATATATGCGTAAGAACTGAATATATATGCGTAAGAACTGAATATATATGCGTAAGAACTGAATATATATGACTAAGAACTGAATATATATGCGTAAGAACGGAATATATATGCGTAAGAACTGAATATATTTGTGTAAGAACTGAATATATATGCGTAAGAACTGAATATATATGCGTAAGAACTGAATATATATGCGTAAGAGCTGAATATATATGTGTAAGAGATGAATATATATGCGTAAGAAAGGAATATATATGCGTAAGAACTGAATATATATGTGCTAGAACTGAATATATATGTGTAAGACCTGAATATATATATGTAAAAACTGAATATATATGTGTAAGAACTGAATATATATGCGTAAGAATTGAATATACATGTGTAAGAACTGAATATATATGCATAAGAACTGAATATATATTCGTAAGAACTAAATATATATGCGTAAGAACTGAATATATATGTGTAAGAACGGAATATATATGCGTCAGAACTGAATATATATATGTGTAAGAACGGAATATATATGCATCAGAACTGAATATATATGTGTAAGAACTGAATATATATACGTAAGAACTGAATATATATACGTAAGAACTGAATATATATGCGTAAAAACTGAATATATATGCGTAAGAACTGAATATATATGCGTAAGAGCTGAATATATATGTGTAAGAGATGAATATATATGCGTAAGAACTGAATATATATGCGTAAGAACTGAATATATATGTGTAAGAACTGAATATATATGCGTAATAACTGAATATATATGCGTAAGAACTGAATATATATGCGTAATAACTGAATATATATGCGTAAGAACTGAATATATATGACTAAGAACTGAATATATATGTGTAAGAACGGAATATATATGCGTAAGAACTGAATATATATGTGTAAGAACTGAATATATATGCGTAAGAACTGATTATATGCGTAAGAACTGAAAATATATGCGTAAGAGCTGAATATATATGTGTAAGAGATGAATATATATGCGTAAGAACTGACTATATATGCGTAAGAACGGAATATATATGCGTAAGAACTGAATATATATGTGCTAGAACTGAATATATATGTGTAAGACCTGAATATATATGTGTAAAAACTGAATATATATGTGTAAAAACTGAATATATATGCGTAAGAATTGAATATACATGTGTAAGAACTGAATATATATGCGTAAGAACTGAATATATATTCGTAAGAACTGAAAATATATGCGTAAGAACTAAAAATATATGCTTAAGAACGGAATATATATGCATAAGAACTGAATATATATGCGTAAGAACTGAATATATATATTTGATAGAACGGAATATATATGCGTAAGAACGGAATATATATGCGTAAGAACTGAAAATATATGTGTAAGAACTGAATATATATGCGTAATAACTGAATATATATGCGTAAGAACTGAATATATATGACTAAGAACTGAATATATATGTGTAAGAACGGAATATATATGCGTAAGAACTGAATATATATGTGTAAGAACTGAATATATATGCGTAAGAACTGATTATATGCGTAAGAACTGAAAATATATGCGTAAGAGCTGAATATATATGTGTAAGAGATGAATATATATGCGTAAGAACTGACTATATATGCGTAAGAACGGAATATATATGCGTAAGAACTGAATATATATGTGCTAGAACTGAATATATATGTGTAAGACCTGAATATATATGTGTAAAAACTGAATATATATGTGTAAAAACTGAATATATATGCGTAAGAATTGAATATACATGTGTAAGAACTGAATATATATGCGTAAGAACTGAATATATATTCGTAAGAACTGAATATATATGCGTAAGAACTAAAAATATATGCTTAAGAACGGAATATATATGCGTAAGAACTGAATATATATGCGTAAGAACTGAATATATATATTTGATAGAACGGAATATATATGCGGAAGAACTGAATATATATGTGTAAGAACTGAATATATATGCGTAAGAACTGAATATATATGCGAAAGAACTGAATATATATGCGTAAGAACTGAATATATATGCGTAAGAACTGAATATATATGCGTAAGAACTAAATATATATGCGTAAGAACGGAATATATATGCGTAAGAACTGAATATATATGCGTAAGAACTGAATATATATATTTGATAGAACGGAATATATATGCGTAAGAACTGAATATATATGAGTAAGAACTGAATATATATGCGTAAGAACTGAATATATATGTGTAAGAACTGAATATATATGCGTAATAACTGAATATATATGCGTAAGAACTGAATATATATGCGTAAGAACTGAATATATATGCGTAAGAACTGAATATATATGACTAAGAACTGAATATATATGCGTAAGAACGGAATATATATGCGTAAGAACTGAAAATATATGTGTAAGAACTAAATATATATGCGTAAGAACTGAATATATATGCGTAAGAACTGAATATATATGCGTAAGAGCTGAATATATATGTGTAAGAGATGAATATATATGCGTAAGAACGGAGAATATATGCGTAAGAACTGAATATATATGTGCTAGAACTGAATATATATGTGTAAGACCTGAATATATATGTCTAAAAACTGAATATATATGTGTAAGAACTGAATATATATGCGTAAGAATTGAATATACATGTGTAAGAACTGAATATATATGCATAAGAACTGAATATATATTCGTAAGAACTGAATATATATGCGTAAGAACTGAATATATATGTGTAAGAACGGAATATATATGCGTCAGAACTGAATATATATATGTGTAAGAACGGAATATATATGCATCAGAACTGAATATATATGTGTAAGAACTGATTATATATACGTAAGAACTGAATATATATACGTAAGAACTGAATATATATGCGTAAAAACTGAATATATATGCGTAAGAACTGAATATATATGCGTAAGAGCTGAATATATATGTGTAAGAGATGAATATATATGCGTAAGAACTGAATATATATGCGTAAGAACTGAATATATATGTGTAAGAACTGAATATATATGCGTAATAACTGAATATATATGCGTAAGAACTGAATATATATGCGTAATAACTGAATATATATGCGTAAGAACTGAATATATATGACTAAGAACTGAATATATATGTGTAAGAACGGAATAAATATGCGTAAGAACTGAATATATATGTGTAAGAACTGAATATATATGCGTAAGAACTGATTATATGCGTAAGAACTGAAAATATATGCGTAAGAGCTGAATATATATGTGTAAGAGATGAATATATATGCGTAAGAACTGACTATATATGCGTAAGAACGGAATATATATGCGTAAGAACTGAATATATATGTGCTAGAACTGAATATATATGTGTAAGACCTGAATATATATGTGTAAAAACTGAATATATATGTGTAAAAACTGAATATATATGCGTAAGAATTGAATATACATGTGTAAGAACTGAATATATATGCGTAAGAACTGAATATATATTCGTAAGAACTGAATATATATGCGTAATAACTGAATATATATGCGTAAGAACTGAATATATATGCGTAAGAACTGAATATATATGCGTAAGAACTGAATATATATGACTAAGAACTGAATATATATGCGTAAGAACGGAATATATATGCGTAAGAACTGAATATATTTGTGTAAGAACTGAATATATATGCGTAAGAACTGAATATATATGCGTAAGAACTGAATATATATGCGTAAGAGCTGAATATATATGTGTAAGAGATGAATATATATGCGTAAGAAAGGAATATATATGCGTAAGAACTGAATATATATGTGCTAGAACTGAATATATATGTGTAAGACCTGAATATATATATGTAAAAACTGAATATATATGTGTAAGAACTGAATATATATGCGTAAGAATTGAATATACATGTGTAAGAACTGAATATATATGCATAAGAACTGAATATATATTCGTAAGAACTAAATATATATGCGTAAGAACTGAATATATATGTGTAAGAACGGAATATATATGCGTCAGAACTGAATATATATATGTGTAAGAACGGAATATATATGCATCAGAACTGAATATATATGTGTAAGAACTGAATATATATACGTAAGAACTGAATATATATACGTAAGAACTGAATATATATGCGTAAAAACTGAATATATATGCGTAAGAACTGAATATATATGCGTAAGAGCTGAATATATATGTGTAAGAGATGAATATATATGCGTAAGAACTGAATATATATGCGTAAGAACTGAATATATATGTGTAAGAACTGAATATATATGCGTAATAACTGAATATATATGCGTAAGAACTGAATATATATGCGTAATAACTGAATATATATGCGTAAGAACTGAATATATATGACTAAGAACTGAATATATATGTGTAAGAACGGAATATATATGCGTAAGAACTGAATATATATGCGTAAGAACTGAATATATATGCGTAAGAACTGATTATATGCGTAAGAACTGAAAATATATGCGTAAGAGCTGAATATATATGTGTAAGAGATGAATATATATGCGTAAGAACTGACTATATATGCGTAAGAACGGAATATATATGCGTAAGAACTGAATATATATGTGCTAGAACTGAATATATATGTGTAAGACCTGAATATATATGTGTAAAAACTGAATATATATGTGTAAAAACTGAATATATATGCGTAAGAATTGAATATACATGTGTAAGAACTGAATATATATGCGTAAGAACTGAATATATATTCGTAAGAACTGAAAATATATGCGTAAGAACTAAAAATATATGCTTAAGAACGGAATATATATGCGTAAGAACTGAATATATATGCGTAAGAACTGAATATATATATTTGATAGAACGGAATATATATGCGTAAGAACTGAATATATATGTGTAAGAACTGAATATATATGCGTAAAAACTGAATATATATCCAAAAGAACTGAATATATATGCGTAAGAACTGAATATATATGCGTAAGAACTGAATATATATGCGTAAGAACTAAATATATATGCGTAAGAACGGAATATATATGCGTAAGAACTGAATATATATATTTGATAGAACGGAATATATATGCGTAAGAACTGAATATATATGAGTAAGAACTGAATATATATGCGTAAGAACTGAATATATATGCGTAAGAACTGAATATATATGCGTAATAACTGAATATATATGCGTAAGAACTGAATATATATGCGTAAGAACTAAATATATATGCGTAAGAACTGAATATATATGACTAAGAACTGAATATATATGCGTAAGAACGGAATATATATGCGTAAGAACTGAAAATATATGTGTAAGAACTGAATATATATGCGTAAGAACTGAATATATATGCGTAAGAACTGAATATATATGCGTAAGAGCTGAATATATATGTGTAAGAGATGAATATATATGCATAAGAACGGAGAATATATGCGTAAGAACTGAATATATATGTGCTAGAACTGAATATATATGTGTAAGACCTGAATATATATGTCTAAAAACTGAATATATATGTGTAAGAACTGAATATATATGCGTAAGAATTGAATATACATGTGTAAGAACTGAATATATATGCATAAGAACTGAATATATATTCGTAAGAACTGAATATATATGCGTAAGAACTGAATATATATGTGTAAGAACGGAATATATATGCGTCAGAACTGAATATATATATGTGTAAGAACGGAATATATATGCATCAGAACTGAATATATATGTGTAAGAACTGATTATATATACGTAAGAACTGAATATATATAAGTAAGAACTGAATATAAATGCATAAAAACTGAATATATATGCGTAAGAACTGAATATATATGCGTAAGAGCTGAATATATATGTGTAAGAGATGAATATATATGCGTAAGAACTGAATATATATGCGTAATAACTGAATATATATGCGTAAGAACTGAATATATTGGCGTAATGACTGAATATATATGCGTAAGAACTGAATATATATGACTAAGAACTGAATATATATGTGTAAGAACGGAATATATATGCGTAAGAACTGAATATATATGTGTAAGAACTGAATATATATGCGTAAGAACTGATTATATGCGTAAGATCTGAAAATATATGCGTAAGAGCTGAATATATATGTGTAAGAGATGAATATATATGCGTAAGAACTGACTATATATGCGTAAGAACGGAATATATATGCGTAAGAACTGAATATATATGTGCTAGAACTGAATATATATGTGTAAGACCTGAATATATATGTGTAAAAACTGAATATATATGTGTAAAAACTGAATATATATGCGTAAGAATTGAATATACATGTTTAAGAACTGAATATATATGCGTAAGAACTGAATATATATTCGTAAGAACTGAATATATATGCGTAAGAACTGAATATATATGTGTAAGAACGGAATATATATGCGTCAGAAATGAATATATATATGTGTAAGAACGGAATATATATGCATCAGAACGGAATATATATGTGTAAGAACTGAATATATATGTGTAAGAACTGAATATATATACGTAAGAACTGAATATATATGCGTAAAAACTGAATATATATGCGTAAGAACTGAATATATATGCGTAAGAGCTGAATATATATGTGTAAGAGATGAATATATATGCGTAAGAACTGAATATATATGTGTAAGAACTGAATATATATGTGTTAGAACTGAATATATATGTGTAAGAACTGAATATACATGTGTAAAAACTGAATATATGTGTAAGAACTGAATATATATGCGTAAGAACTGAATATATATGTGCAATAACTGAATATATATGCGTAAGAACTGAATATATATGTGTAAGAACTGAATATATATGTGTAAGAACTGAATATATATGCGTAAGAACTGAATATATATGTGTAAGAACTGAATATATATGCGTAAGAACTGAATATATATGTGTAAGAACGGAATATATATGCGTCAGAACTGAATATATATGTGTAAGAACGGAATATATATGCATCAGAACTGAATATATATGTGTAAGAACTGAATATATATGTGTAAGAACTGAATATATATGTGTAAGAACTGAATATATATACGTAAGAACTGAATATATATGCGTAAAAACTGAATATATATGCTTAAGAACGGAATATATATGTGTAAGAACGGAATATATATGCGTAAGAACTGAATATATATGCGTAAGAACGGAATATATATGCGTAAGAACTGAATATATATGTGTAAGGACTGAATATATATGTGTAATAACTGAATATATATGCGTAAGAACGGAATATATAGGCGTAAGAACTGAATATATATGTGTAAGAACTGAATATATATGCGTAAGAACTGAATATATATGTGTAAGAACTGAATATATATGCGTAAGAACTGAATATATATGTGTAAGAACTGAATATATATGTGTAAGAACTGAATATATATGTGTAAGAACTGAATATATATGCGTAAGAACTCAATATATATGCGTAAGAACTGAATATATGCGTAAGAACGGAATATATATGCGTAAGAACTGAATATATATGTGTAAGAACGGAATATATATGCGAAAGAACTGAATCTATATGTGTAAGAACTGAATATATATGCGTAAGAACTGGATATATATGCGTAAGAACTGAATATATATGGGTAAGAACTGAATATATATGCGTAAAAACTAAAAATATATGCGTAAGAACGGAATATATATGCGTAAGAACTGAATATATATGCGTAAGAACTGAATATATATATTTGATAGAACGGAATATATATGCGTAAGAACTGAATATATATGCGTAAGAACTGAATATATATGCGTAAGAACTAAATATATATGCGTAAGAACGGAATATATATGCGTAAGAACTGAATATATATATTTGATAGAACGGAATATATATGCGTAAGAACTGAATATATATGAGTAAGAACTGAATATATATGCGTAATAACTGAATATATATGCGTAATAACTGAATATATATGCGTAAGAGCTGAATATATATGTGTAAGAGATGAATATATATGCGTAAGAACTGAATATATATGCGTAGGAACGGAATATATATGCGTTAGAACTGAATATATATGTGTTAGAACTGAATATATATGTGTAAGAACTGAATATATATACGTAAGAACTGAATATATATGCGTAAAAACTGAATATATATGCGTAAGTACTGAATATATATGCGTAAGAGCTGAATATATATGTGTAAGAGATGAATATATATGCGTAAGAACTGAATATATATGTGTAAGAACTGAATATATATGTGTTAGAACTGAATATATATGTGTAAGAACTGAATATACATGTGTAAAAACTGAATATATGTGTAAGAACTGAATATATATGCGTAAGAACTGAATATATATGTGCAAGAACTGAATATATATGCGTAAGAACTGAATATATATGTGTAAGAACTGAATATATATGTGTAAGAACTGAATATATATGCGTAAGAACTGAATATATATGTGTAAGAACTGAATATATATGCGTAAGAACTGAATATATATGTGTAAGAACGGAATATATATGCGTCAGAACTGAATATATATGTGTAAGAACGGAATATATATGCATCAGAACTGAATATATATGTGTAAGAACTGAATATATATGTGTAAGAACTGAATATATATGTGTAAGAACTGAATATATATACGTAAGAACTGAATATATATGCGTAAAAACTGAATATATATGCTTAAGAACGGAATATATATGTGTAAGAACGGAATATATATGCGTAAGAACTGAATATATATGCGTAAGAACGGAATATATATGCGTAAGAACTGAATATATATATGTAAGGACTGAATATATATGTGTAATAACTGAATATATATGCGTAAGAACGGAATATATAGGCGTAAGAACTGAATATATATGTGTAAGAACTGAATATATATGCGTAAGAACTGAATATATATGTGTAAGAACTGAATATATATGCGTAAGAACTGAATATATATGTGTAAGAACTGAATATATATGTGTAAGAACTGAATATATATGTTTAAGAACTCAATATATATGCGTAAGAACTGAATATATGCGTAAGAACGGAATATATATGCGTAAGAACTGAATATATATGTGTAAGAACGGAATATATATGCGAAAGAACTGAATCTATATGTGTAAGAACTGAATATATATGCGTAAGAACTGGATATATATGCGTAAGAACTGAATATATATGGGTAAGAACTGAATATATATGCGTAAAAACTAAAAATATATGCGTAAGAACGGAATATATATGCGTAAGAACTGAATATATATGCGTAAGAACTGAATATATATATTTGATAGAACGGAATATATATGCGTAAGAACTGAATATATATGCGTAAGAACTGAATATATATGCGTAAGAACTAAATATATATGCGTAAGAACGGAATATATATGCGTAAGAACTGAATATATATGCGTAAGAACTGAATATATATATTTGATAGAACGGAATATATATGCGTAAGAACTGAATATATATGAGTAAGAACTGAATATATATGCGTAATAACTGAATATATATGCGTAATAACTGAATATATATGCGTAAGAGCTGAATATATATGTGTAAGAGATGAATATATATGCGTAAGAACTGAATATATATGCGTAGGAACGGAATATATATGCGTTAGAACTGAATATATATGTGTTAGAACTGAATATATATGTGTAAGACCTGAATATATATGTGTAAAAACTGAATATATATGTGTAAGAACTGAATATATATGCGTAAGAATTGAATATACATGTGTAAGAACTGAATATATATGCATAAGAACTAAATATATATGCGTAAGAACTGAATATGTATGCGTAAGAACTGAATATATATGTGTAAGAACGGAATATATATGCGTCAGAACTGAATATATATATGTGTAAGAACGGAATATATATGCATCAGAACTGAATATATATGTGTAAGAACTGAATATATATGTGTAAGAACTGAATATATATACGTAAGAACTGAATATATATGCGTAAAAACTGAATATATATGCGTAAGAACTGAATATATATGCGTAAGAGCTGAATATATATGTGTAAGAGATAAATATATATGCGTAAGAACTGAATATATATGCGTAAGAACTGAATATATATGCGTAAGAACTGAATATTTATGTGTTAGAACTGAATATATATATGTAAGAACTGAATATATATGTGTAAAAACTGAATATATATGTGTAAGAACTGAATATATATGCGTAAGAACTGAATATATATGTGTAAGAACTGAATATATATGCGTAAGAACAGAATATATATGCGTAAGAACTGAATATATATGTGTAAGAACTGAATATATATGTGTAAGAACTGAATATATATGCGTAAGAACTGAATATATATGTGTAAGAACTGAATATATATGTGTAAGAACTGAATATATATGCGTAAGAACTGAATATATATGTGTAAGAACGGAATATATATGCGTCAGAACTGAATATATATGTGTAAGAACGGAATATATATGCATCAGAACTGAATATATATGTGTAAGAACTGAATATATATGTGTAAGAACTGAATATATATGTGTAAGAACTGAATATATATACGTAAGAACTGAATATATATGCGTAAAAACTGAATATATATGCTTAAGAACGGAATATATATGTGTAAGAACGGAATATATATGCGTAAGAACTGAATAGATATGCGTAAGAACGGAATATATATGCGTAAGAACTGAATATATATGTGTAAGGACTGAATATATATGTGTAATAACTGAATATATATGCGTAAGAACTGAATATATATGTGCAAGAACTGAATATATATGCGTAAGAACTGAATATATATGTGTAAGAACTGAATATATATGTGTAAGAACTGAATATATATGCGTAAGAACTGAATATATATGTGTAAGAACTGAATATATATGCGTAAGAACTGAATATATATGTGTAAGAACGGAATATATATGCGTCAGAACTGAATATATATGTGTAAGAACGGAATATATATGCATCAGAACTGAATATATATGTGTAAGAACTGAATATATATGTGTAAGAACTGAATATATATGTGTAAGAACTGAATATATATACGTAAGAACTGAATATATATGCGTAAAAACTGAATATATATGCTTAAGAACGGAATATATATGTGTAAGAACGGAATATATATGCGTAAGAACTGAATATATATGCGTAAGAACGGAATATATATGCGTAACAACTGAATATATATGTGTAAGGACTGAATATATATGTGTAAGAACTGAATATATATGCGTAAGAACGGAATATATAGGCGTAAGAACTGAATATATATGTGTAAGAACTGAATATATATGCGTAAGAACTGAATATATATGTGTAAGAACTGAATATATATGCGTAAGAACTGAATATATATGTGTAAGAACTGAATATATATGTGTAAGAACTGAATATATATGTGTAAGAACTGAATATATATGCGTAAGAACTCAATATATATGCGTAAGAACTGAATATATGCGTAAGAACAGAATATATATGCGTAAGAACTGAATATATATGTGTAAGAACGGAATATATATGCGAAAGAACTGAATCTATATGTGTAAGAACTGAATATATATGCGTAAGAACTGGATATATATGCGTAAGAACTGAATATATATGGGTAAGAACTGAATATATATGCGTAAAAACTAAAAATATATGCGTAAGAACGGAATATATATGCGTAAGAACTGAATATATATGCGTAAGAACTGAATATATATATTTGATAGAACGGAATATATATGCGTAAGAACTGAATATATATGCGTAAGAACTGAATATATATGCGTAAGAACTAAATATATATGCGTAAGAACGGAATATATATGCGTAAGAACTGAATATATATGCGTAAGAACTGAATATATATATTTGATAGAACGGAATATATATGCGTAAGAACTGAATATATATGAGTAAGAACTGAATATATATGCGTAATAACTGAATATATATGCGTAATAACTGAATATATATGCGTAAGAGCTGAATATATATGTGTAAGAGATGAATATATATGCGTAAGAACTGAATATATATGCGTAGGAACGGAATATATATGCGTTAGAACTGAATATATATGTGTTAGAACTGAATATATATGTGTAAGACCTGAATATATATGTGTAAAAACTGAATATATATGTGTAAGAACTGAATATATATGCGTAAGAATTGAATATACATGTGTAAGAACTGAATATATATGCATAAGAACTGAATATATATGCGTAAGAACTGAATATGTATGCGTAAGAACTGAATATATATGTGTAAGAACGGAATATATATGCGTCAGAACTGAATATATATATGTGTAAGAACGGAATATATATGCATCCGAACTGAATATATATGTGTAAGAACTGAATATATATGTGTAAGAACTGAATATATATACGTAAGAACTGAATATATATGCGTAAAAACTGAATATATATGAGTAAGAACTGAATATATATGCGTAAGAGCTGAATATATATGTGTAAGAGATAAATATATATGCGTAAGAACTGAATATATATGCGTAAGAACTGAATATATATGCGTAAGAACTGAATATATATGTGTTAGAACTGAATATATATATGTAAGAACTGAATATATATGTGTAAAAACTGAATATATATGTGTAAGAACTGAATATATATGCGTAAGAACTGAATATATATGTGTAAGAACTGAATATATATGCGTAAGAACAGAATATATATGCGTAAGAACTGAATATATATGTGTAAGAACTGAATATATATGTGTAAGAACTGAATATATATGCGTAAGAACTGAATATATATGTGTAAGAACTGAATATATATGTGTAAGAACTGAATATATATGCGTAAGAACTGAATATATATGTGTAAGAACGGAATATATATGCGTCAGAACTGAATATATATGTGTAAGAACGGAATATATATGCATCAGAACTGAATATATATGTGTAAGAACTGAATATATATGTGTAAGAACTGAATATATATGTGTAAGAACTGAATATATATACGTAAGAACTGAATATATATGCGTAAAAACTGAATATATATGCTTAAGAACGGAATATATATGTGTAAGAACGGAATATATATGCGTAAGAACTGAATATATATGCGTAAGAACGGAATATATATGCGTAAGAACTGAATATATATGTGTAAGGACTGAATATATATGTGTAATAACTGAATATATATGCGTAAGAACGGAATATATAGGCGTAAGAACTGAATATATGTGTAAGAACTGAATATATATGCGTAAGAACTGAATATATATGTGTAAGAACTGAATATATATGCGTAAGAACTCAATATATATGCGTAAGAACTGAATATATGCGTAAGAACGGAATATATATGCGTAAGAACTGAATATATATGTGTAAGAACGAAATATATATGCGAAAGAACTGAATATATATGTGTAAGAACTGAATATATATGCGTAAGAACTGGATATATATGCGTAAAAACTGAATATATATGCATAAGAACTGAATATATATGCGTAAGAACTAAAAATATATGCGTAAGAACGGAATATATATGCGTAAGAACTGAATATATATGCGTAAGATCTGAATATATATATTTGATAGAACGGAATATATATGCGTAAGAACTGAATATATATGCGTAAGAACTGAATATATATGCGTAAGAACTGAATATATATGCGAAAGAACTGAATATATATGCGTAAGAACTGAATATATATGCGTAAGAACTGAATATATATGAATAAGAACTGAATATATATGCGTAAGAACTAAATATATATGCGTAAGAAAGGAATATATATGCGTAAGAACTGAATATATATGCGTAAGAACTGAATATATATATTTGATAGAATGGAATATATATGCGTAAGAACTGAATATATATGAGTAAGAACTGAATATATATGCGTAAGAACTGAATATATATGTGTAAGAACTGAATATATATGCGTAATAACTGAATATATATGCGTAAGAACTGAATATATATGCGTAATAACTGAATATATATGCGTAAGAACTGAATATATATGCGTAATAACTGAATATATATGCGTAAGAACTGAATATATATGTGTAAGAACTGACTATATATGCGTAAGAACTTAATATATATGCGTAAGAACTAAATATATATGCGTTAGAACGGAATATATATGCGTAAGAACTGAATATATATGCGTAAGAACTGAATATATATATTTGATAGAACGGAATATATATGCGTAAGAACTGAATATATATGAGAAAGAACTGAATATATATGCGTAAGAACTGAATATATATGTGTAAGAACTGAATATATATGCGTAATAACTGAATATATATGCGTAAGAACTGAATATATATGCGTAATAACTGAATATATATGCGTAAGAACTGAATATATATGACTAAGAACTGAATATATATGCGTAAGAACGGAATATATAGGCGTAGGAACTGAATATATATGCGTAAGAACTGAATATATATGCGTAAGAGCTGAATATATATGTGTAAGAGATGAATATATATGCGTAAGAACTGAATATATATACGTAAGAACTGAATATATATGTGTTAGAACTGAATATATATGCGTAAAAACTCAATATATATGCGTAAGAACTGAATATATATGCGTAAGAACTGAATATATATGTGTAAGAACTGAATATATATGTGTAAGAACTGAATATATATGCGTAAGAACTGAATATATATGTGTAAGAACTGAATATATATGCGTAAGAACTGAATATATATGTGTAAGAACTGAATATATATGCGTAAGAACTGAATATATATGCGTAAGAACTGAATATATATGTGTAAGAACTGAATATATATGTGTAAGAAATGAATATATATGCGTAAGAACTGAACATATATGTGTAAGAACTGAATATATATGCGTAAGAACTGAATATATATGCCTAAGAACTGAATATATATGTGTAAGAACGGAATATATATGCGTCAGAACTGAATATATATGTGTAAGAACAGAATATATATGCATCAGAACTGAATATATATGTGTAAGAACTGAATATATATGTGTAAGAACTGAATATATATGTGTAAGAACTGAATATATATGCGTAAGAACTGAATATATATGCGTAAAAACTGAATATATATGCTTAAGAACGGAGTATATATGTGTAAGAACTGAATATATATGCGTAAGAACTGAATATATATGTGTAAGAACTGAATATATATGCGTAAGAACTGAATATATATGCATAAGAACTGAATATATATGTGTAAGAACTGAATATATATGTGTAAGAACTGAATATATATGCGTAAGAACTGAATATATATGTGTAAGAACTGAATATATATGTGTAAGAACTGAATATATATGCGTAAGAACTGAATATATATGTGTAAGAACGGAATATATATGCGTCAGAACTGAATATATATGTGTAAGAACGGAATATATATGCATCAGAACTGAATATATATGTGTAAGAACTGAATATATATATGTGTAAGAACTGAATATATATGTGTAAGAACTGAATATATATACGTAAGAACTGAATATATATGCGTAAAAACTGAATATATATGCTTAAAAACGGAATATATATGTGTAAGAACGGAATATATATGCGTAAGAACTGAATATATATGCGTAAGAACGGAATATATATGCGTAAGAACTGAATATATATGTGTAAGGACTGAATATATATGTGTAATAACTGAATATATATGCGTAAGAACGAAATATATAGGCGTAAGAACTGAATATATGTGTAAGAACTGAATATATATGCGTAAGAACTGAATATATATGTGTAAGAACTGAATATATATGCGTAAGAACTCAATATATATGCGTATGAACTGAATATATGCGTAAGAACTGAATATATATGCGTAAGAACTAAATATATATGTGTAAGAACGAAATATATATGCGAAAGAACTGAATATATATGTGTAAGAACTGAATATATATACGTAAGAACTGGATATATATGCGTAAGAACTGAATTTATATGCGTAAGAACTGAATATATATGCGTAAGAACTAAAAATATATGCGTAAGAACGGAATATATATGCGTAAGAACTGAATATATATGCGTAAGAACTGAATATATATATTTGATAGAACGGAATATATATGCGTAAGAACTGAATATATATGCGTAAGAACTGAATATATATGCGTAAGAACTGAATATATATGCGAAAGAACTGAATATATATGCGTAAGAAATGAATATATATGCGTAAGAACTGAATATATATGCGTAAGAACTTAATATATATGCGTAAGAACTAAATATATATGCGTAAGAACGGAATATATATGCGTAAGAACTGAATATATATGCGTAAGAACTGAATATATATATTTGATAGAATGGAATATATATGCGTAAGAACTGAATATATATGAGTAAGAACTGAATATATATGCGTAAGAACTGGATATATATGTGTAAGAACTGAATATATATGCGTAATAACTGAATATATATGCGTAAGAACTGAATATATATGCGTAATAACTGAATATATATGCGAAAGAACTGAATATATATGACTAAGAACTGAATATATATGCGTAAGAACGGAATATATAGGCGTAAGAACTGAATATATATGCGTAAGAACTGAATATATATGCGTAAGAGCTGAATATATATGTGTAAGAGATGAATATATATGCGTAAGAACTGAATATATATACGTAAGAACTGAATATATATGTGTTAGAACTGAATATATATGTGTAAAAACTGAATATATATGCGTAAGAACTGAATATATATGCGTAAGAACTGAATATATATGTGTAAGAACTGAATATATATGTGTAAGAACTGAATATATATGTGTAAGAACTGAATATATATGCGTAAGAACTGAATATATATGTGTAAGAACTGAATATATATGCGTAAGAACTGAATATATATGTGTAAGAACTGAATATATATGCGTAAGAACTGAATATATATGCGTAAGAACTGAATATATATGTGTAAGAACTGAATATATATGTGTAAGAACTGAATATATATGCGTAAGAACTGAATATATATGTGTAAGAACTGAATATATATGCGTAAGAACTGAATATATATGCGTAAGAACTGAATATATATGCGTAAGAACTAAATATATATGCGTAAGAACGGAATATATATGCGTAAGAACTGAATATATATGCGTAAGAACTGAATATATATATTTGATAGAACGGAATATATATGCGTAAGAACTGAATATATATGAGTAAGAACTGAATATATATGCGTAAGAACTGAATATATATGTGTAAGAACTGAATATATATGCGTAATAACTGAATATATATGTGTAAGAACTGAATATATATGCGTAATAACTGAATATATATGCGTAAGAACTGAATATATATGACTAAGAACTGAATATATATGCGTAAGAACGGAATATATAGGCGTAAGAACTGAATATATATGCGTAAGAACTGAATATATATGCGTAAGAGCTGAATATATATGTGTAAGAGATGAATATATATGCGTAAGAACTGAATATATATACGTAAGAACTGAATATATATGTGTTAGAACTGAATATATATGTGTAAAAACTGAATATATATGCGTAAGAACTGAATATATATGCGTAAGAACTGAATATATATGCGTAAGAACTGAATATATATGTGTAAGAACTGAATATATATGTGTAAGAACTGAATATATATGCGTAAGAACTGAATATATATGTGTAAGAACTGAATATATATGCGTAAGAACTGAATATATATGTGTAAGAACTGAATATATATGCGTAAGAACTGAATATATATGCGTAAGAACTGAATATATATGTGTAAGAACTGAATATATATGTGTAAGAACTGAATATATATGCGCAAGAACTGAATATATATGTGTAAGAACTGAATATATATGCGTAAGAACTGAATATATATGCGTAAGAACTGAATATATATGTGTAAGAACGGAATATATATGCGTAAGAACTGAATATATATGCGTAAGAACTAAATATATATGCGTAAGAACGGAATATATATGCGTAAGAACTGAATATATATGCGTAAGAACTGAATATATATATTTGATAGAACGGAATATATATGCGTAAGAACTGAATATATATGAGTAAGAACTGAATATATATGCGTAAGAACTGAATATATATGTGTAAGAACTGAATATATATGCGTAATAACTGAATATATATGCGTAAGAACTGAATATATATGCG
>JAWPHD010021793.1:0-27119 GCA_037043455.1 Cyrtodaria siliqua
GCCTTTTCTTTCATGACATTTTTGTTCATTTTCAGCAGTTTTCAATCAGTTTTTGGTCTTGGAAATACAGAGCGCACCCTCGAGCACAGCTGATTTTTAGCTCTACTGATCAGAGATCAGAGATCAGAGATCAGCAGAGCTTATGCCGTGGTGCGGCGTCCGTCGTCCGTCTGTCTGTCCGTCTGTCTGTCCGTCCGTAAACTTTTATTTGTAGCGACTACTCCTCTGAAACTACTGGATGGATATTCATGAAACTTTACAGAAATGTTGCCCATGAAGTCTAGTTGATCCTAACTAAAATTCATGTTGATGTGAAATCCAAGATGGCCGCCAAAGCTAAAAATATATTTTTAAAATACAAGTTTGTAGCGACTACTTCTTGAAAACTATTAGTGATATAGATATGGGACTTTTTCTAAAATGATCAGTATGACATGATGTTGGTCCTTCTCAAAAATCGTTTTGATTCGACGTTAAACATGGCTGCCAGCGGCCATCTTTGTTTACATAGAGTTATATAGTAAAAACTTGTAGCGACTACTTCTCTGAAACTACTTGGCGGATTTTCATGAAACTTTACAGGAATGTTGCTCTAGATGTCTAATTGATCCTAGCAAAATTTCAGATCTGCCAGAAATTCAAGATGGCCGCCACAGCTAAAAATAGATTTTTAAAAAATAAGTTTGTAGCGACTACTTCTTGAAAACTATAAGTGATATTGATATGAGACTTTTTCTAAAATGATCAGCATGACATGATGTTGATCTGAGTCAAACATTATTTTGATTTGACGTTAAACTTGGCTGCCAGTGGCCATCTTTGTTTACATAGTTATATAATGAAAACTTGTAGCGACTACTCCTCTAAAACTACTTGACGGATGTTCATGAAACTTCACAGGAATGTTGCTCTTGACGTCTACTTGATCCGAGAAAAATTTCAGGCTCGCTGGAAATTCAAGATAGCCACCACAGCTAAAAATAGATTTAAAATAAATAAGTTTGTAGCGACTACTTCTTGAAAACTATAAGAGATATTGATATGGGACTTTTTCTAAAATGATCAGCATGACATGATGATGGTCCTTAACGAAAATCGTTTTGATTCGACGTTAAACATGGCTGCCAGCGGCCATCTTTGTTTACATAGAGTTATATAATGAAAACTTGTAGCGACTACTCCTCTGAAACTACTTGACGTATTTTCATGAAACTTCATACGAATGTTGCTCTTAATGTCTAATTGATCCTAGCAAAATTTCATGTCGGCCGGAAATTCAAGATGGCCGCCACGGCTAAAAATAGATTTTAAAAAAAGGAAGTTTGTAGCGACTACTTCTTGAAAACTATAAGAGATATTGATATGGGACTTTTTCTAAAATGATCAGCATGACATGATGCTTATCCGAGTCAAACATTATTTTGATTCGACTTTAAACATGGCTGCCAGTGGCCATCTTTGTTTACATAGTTATATAATGAAAACTTGTAGCGACTACTCCTCTGAAACTACCTGACGGATTTTCATGAAACTTCACAGGAATGTTGCTCTTGATGTCTAATTGATCCTAGCAAAATTTCAGGTCGGCCGGAAATTCAAGATGGCCACCATGGCTAAAAATAGATTTTCAAAATACAAGTTTGTAGCGACTACTTCTTGAAAACTATAAGTGATATTGATATGGGACTTTTTTCTAAAATGATCAGCATGACATGATGTTGGTCCTTGTCAAAAATCGTTTTGATTCGATGTTAAACATGGCTGTCAGCGGCCATCTTTGTTTACACAGAGTTATATAATGAAAACGTGTAGGGACTACTCCTCTGAAACTACTTGACGGATTTTCATGAAACTTCACAGGAATGTTGCTCTTGATGTCTAATTGATCCTAGCAAAATTTCAGATACCGTATTTTACCACTTTTACGGTTTCCGAAAGGGGGGTGCGTACAATATAAGGAAACAATAAAAAGAACTTTTTTTTTCTTGCAGAAAATGGATGTCTGGGAAGAAAAACCTTGACGACGAACAGACATTGAGACAGAAAATTGTGAATACTGATAATACACAATTTTTTCGTAATTTACTCGCTTCATATAAGTAATATATTGACTTAGTTCGATTTATAAATGAATAAAGTGTATTATGATGCTTGTTTTTGTATAAATGTTTGCATGTTTGTTGTAAAACTTCAATAAATTGTGTGAAAAATCGTCCCTCGATTTTGTTGTTTATATCGCGTGACGTAATATCACGTGACTTCCAGCTGTTTAGACTGGTACATGTAGTATTGTTACAGTTCTATTCTATTCGAATATTTATAGGATTTTATTTAATATTTTATAAAAAATTAATGAAGTTTTTGCTTTAGTTTGAAATACATATATTTTAGCCGGCGTAGAAAGGCAGAATTACCCTACTTTGAAATGGCAATTATTCAATAATGCTTGTGAAAACATGCTTATCGATACACATTTGATGATTGATAATTGGGCCAAACAAGATGATCGCACCTCGGCTGCAGTTTTAACAAATTTTAAACACGGGTAGAGTGGGTTATTCTATTTCTATAATCCTTTGAAGTTGCCGCAAGTAGCGACTATTTCTGAGGATGAACTTTGACACGCCGTGTAATTATATTTTCTTTTGTACGCTAATTTTCTTATCGTGATTTGTTTTTTTTTATTAATTTTTTTTAACTTTTTATTTTCATTTAATGGTTCATCTAGGAAAACTAATATTTTGATGCGTATTATACACGGAATTTTTTTTTTTACCCCAGTTTTGACCTCTGAGAAGGGGGTGCGCATTATACACGGGTGCATATTATACAAGGTAAAATACGGTAGGCAAGAAATTCAAGATGGCCGCCACACCTAAAAATAGATTTAAAAAGAATAAGTTTGTAGCGACTACTTCTTAAAAACTATAAGAGATATTGATATGGGACTTTTTCTAAAATGATCAGCACGACATGATGATGGTCCTTAACGAAAATCTTTTTGATTCGACGTTAAACATGGCTGCCAGAGGCCATCTTTGTTTACATAGAGTTATATAATGAAAACTTGTAGCGACTACTCCTCTGAAACTACGTGACTGGTTTTCATGAAACTTCACAGGAATGTTGCTCTTGATGTCTAATTGATCCTAGCAAAATTTCAGGTCGGCTGGAAATTCAAGTTGGCCGCTACGGCTAAAAATAGATTTTCAAAAAACAAGTCTGTAGCGACTACTTCCTGAAATCAAAATCAATCAGTAGAGCTTCAAGGTCATTGACCTCTTGTTTGTTGAAACAGGTACTTGATGCATCATCAGCCAAAAAACTGTGTGTGCTCGGAGGTGCGCTCTATATTTTTAGGATCAAAATCTTGCCCAGAAAGGTCCAAAAGCTACAAAATATAACAAAATTAACAAAAATACCGTTTTTTGGGACCCTGTTAAATCTGCTAGATAAATAAATAAAAATATATTTTGAAGATAGAATATGGTCAATTTACATCAATATGCACAACAGATTATATGTAAATATTATTTTGTTGCATTTTGAATATATTGGGGCCAAAATACCCACTTATCATACTTTGTCCTTTTATTAAAGTGAATGTAGCGACACAGTCAAACAAGCTCTATTATTGAGAGTTCTTAAAAACTTGGAAAACGGTCAAAGAATTATCAAAATCGGATGATAAACAAAAAAGATATTGCCATTTAAAAGTTGTTCTAAAACAGATATGGGAGCCGCCATTTTGGGAACTGTGATGTCATAGTTCCAAATTACCATATATGGAATATTGATAAATATCATTTAAAGCAAAGAAAATCACTGCAATTGAATGTAAAACCATTTACTGGTCATTATAAAGCATTATTGCCATTAGATATACATAGTTTTGATACAATTGCTGTCATTTTCCTCCTATAAATCAGTAAATGTTCACATTTATAAATATTCCAAATTTGGTCATTTAGAACTATGATGTCATAGCTCTCAAAATGGCGGTTTCCAATTTTGATCATTACGGTATTTGTCGGCGTATAGCGCGCATGCGCACATAACGCGCACCCCGGCTTTGGGTCTGAATTCCTTGGAAAAAAACTTTTTGTTATGTATTGTAGCGTAAACCTCACATAAAAAACATGTGTTTTCAATTTCAGGACAGCAGAGCGCCATTTTGAATCACTGACCAAAGAGGAAATGTAAAACGAATTTTGATTGGCTAAAACAAGCTGCATGTTAGACTGTGTTTTTTTACTCAAGTGTAAATAAACTTGTACTGTTGAGTGTACTTTTGTTGTTTACTCAAGATTCAATAAAATAAAAATCCCCACGCCCGTATTCAACTTTTATTACGATCATATTAAATTTATTAATCTGGCGTTGTATGACTGGTGTTGTTTGCAGGTTATTTACTCTTGCTTGTCAATTTGAAAGTGTTGACAATTTGAAGGTGTTGACAGTTTGAGAGGTTTCTCGAAATGAGATGCATTGTCTTGTGGCATCACCTATTAAATGCATTTTCCTAACACATCGTGTCAGCACCTACTCAAACTTCTTAAGTAATCAAGGACAATTAAGGAATTGACATTTTTCTGTATACATGTATTGTTACATGTTTGTTTAATAATCACCATAGTCATCGTTGTTTGCGGTCAGATTAGCAAGAACCAAACACTTCACACATTTTCCCAGTCAATTAAACCCTTTATGAATAATCAAGATTCTACGTTGTCAAAATTCAGAATCGACTTTAACAAATAAATATGTGCGGTAAATCAATACCGCGGTTATCCGGTTGTCGTTGCTAGGAAGAAAACATAATATTCTATTCTATTCTATTCACGGGTTTGTAAACCCGTCTACGTTAAACGGAAACCACAGCCTCGTTATCGTTTCACTTTGCCGATTGATGTAAACAATGATATTTTTCAACATTCAATGGTATTTTCTCAACAATAATCAACATAAAACATGGTAAAGTTTGATTTTATTATTTTTATTGATAATAAGCATATAGCATACAACGCATTTTATTGAAACAATAGAAACAAGCCAACTTTTGTTCGATTCAATCTCTGTAGTAAACGGCCGGTCTTGCGACTTTTTGAAAACCACAAAACTTCTCGTCTTGGCTGAAAAAAAAAAGTAAATCATTACTTGTTGCTTAAACCGCGCACCCCAACTTCAGCCACAGAATCTGGGGTAAAAAAGTGCGCCCTATACCTCGACAAATACGGTATTTTACCTTTTTCTAAGTTTTTCAGAACTCTAAATAATAAAGATTGTTTGACTGTGTAGCTACATTCCCATGAGAAAATTATAATGGTATAAAACTACATATTATATGTATGTTTCATCGTATTTGTTGGTCATGCAATGTTGGTGTCCGGTCCAGCTATTTAGCGTAGGATCGCAATTGGGATGGAATTTGTTAACATCAAGGGAAATAAGAAAAAACAAGTTACACTGTTCCCTTACTGCCTTACAGATTACAAGATTAAATTTAGGACTACTATATTTATGATTATTATCTGTAAAGCAGTATCATTTATCAAATATCATGATATTTCACATCCCATTGACAGAAATGTATGTTCCTGTCAATTAAAGAAATAACGGCAAAATTACACTACAAAACAGTGTAAAAAGTCTATCCAGGTGTTCAGGACATATAATAATGTATATGTGCCAATTAAAAATATAGGTTTATTCACGGGTTCTTAAAAAAAAAATACCCGTGATTGAATATGTGTAAAATGAATTACAAGTTGGTCACTCTTAAGTTGATGTAACAGTTTTGGGTTCGGCCAAAATATACCTTGTTGTCGGTATAAGGTTTAGAAACGATGTATATATGCTGTAAAACTTGGCTGTTGTTGGTGGGATATCTAATGTTAATTGGTATAATACCCTGTTGACCAGCAGAGCAGTCTCTGGCCCAAGAGTGCCTCTTTTTACTTTTGAGCTGCATGCAGATAATTAAATATCAATTTTATGATAGATTTTAATAAATTATTTATTAAATGCTTTTTAGCTCGCCTATTCGCAGAATAAGAGAGCTTATGTAATCACACCGGCGTTGGCGTTGGCGTCCCACATGAAGGTTTGCGTGTAAACTGTGTTTACAAGTCTATTTCTCTTACATTTCTTATCCTAGCACAACCAAATTGGCCATGGGCTTCCTTATAACATTATCTTAAGGACTGCATAAGCAATTTTGGTTCCTGTAACCTATGGGCTCCCATTTCACATCAAATTTTGCGTGTAAGCTGTGTTTACAAGTCTATATTTCTTACATTTCTTATCCTAGCACAACCAGATTTGGACATGAGCTTCCTTATAGCATTATCTTAAGGGCTGCTTAAGTAATTTTGGTTCCTTAACCCCTGGGCACCCATGGAACCCAAATTCTGATAGCCCTTAATGGGGCCGTCACACCATGACGTTCTGGTCAGCGTTCTATGACGTTTGAGGAAACGTTGGTAGTCGCCCATGGTCGCTGATATAGCGCCAGAAGAGCGTTGTGTGAACGCTAGTGAACGTCGGTGATCGCCGGGAATCGGCGGAGAACGCTGGTCTGGAAAAAAAGTTTTGAACATGCACAAAAGTTCTCACTGAGACCAGCGTTCTTCAACGTTTAATTTTAAACGCTGAAGAACGTTTAAGAACGTTCGTGGAACGTTTTACTAACGTTCGCCGAGCGTTGCACGCGTTCGGCTATCGTTAGTCAGTCGTTACTCTAGCGTTACTTGGTTGTTACTAATCGATTGCTTTGCAGTGAACGACTCACTGGCGACCTGTCAACGACCGCTGAACGGTCCCCTAGCGCACGCAGCGTGTGACTAAAGTCAAACAAACGTCCTTTGGCGTCCATTGAGCGTCATTCGAGCGTTTCCCGAACGTCCATGCATATGGGTATATAAACCGATGCTTTGTAAGCAAGGTTCATTTGATTTTGGGCTACCGTAGAGAGCACCTACTATGGAAGATCCAGAAAGACTAAGGAGGCTATATATGCTTGCTATAGCCCAGCATGAAGTAGATGTACTGAACTTGAACATAGCTGAACACATCGAGGGACCTCGCCCGCAGAGAAGAAGACCCCGACGAAGACGACAGTGCTGGATTAAATCATGGATATTAAGGCGTCAAGAGTTTGGTCTGTACGACCAACTCATGGTTGAGCTTCGCCAGGAAGATCTCAGTACCTTCACGAACTTCATGCGCATGCCACCTGAAATGTTTGATGAGATCCTTGGACGTGTCAGAGGCAGATTGACGAAGCAGCACACCTTTTACCGAGAGCCCCTCGAACCTGGCCTGAAACTGGCGGTGACACTGCGACATTTGGCCTCTGGATCTAAGTATGCTGACATGAGGTTTGGGTGGCGTGTTCCATCCAACACAATCTCCGTCCTTGTCCGTGAAGTGTGCCGGGCGATCATTGACGAGTATCTGGATGAGGTGATGACCCCTCCAAGCACTCCTGAAGCCTGGCGTGAGATTGCCAACCAGTTCATGACAAGGTGGAACTTCCCTCATTGTTGTGGTGCCCTTGACGGCAAACATGTTGCCTGCAGATGCCCTAACTCTTCCGGATCAACCTACTACAACTACAAGGGATTCTATTCTGTGGTGATTATGGCCCTAGTGGACGCAGATTACAAGTTCATCTGGGCAGATGTTGGTGGTAAGTGTTCTTTCACATAATGTCTTTAGTGGAGATTGAATTAGATTATTCTTGGTGTTACTATTTGTACTGTATGTTTACGTTGATGTATTTTGTGTTTTTCAGGGAAAGGAGCAGCATCCGACGCACAAATCTATAACGGGCTGAGCTGAAAGAATGCATCGATGATGGCTCCATTGGCTTCCCACCAGCTGAACCCCTGCCCAACGACAACGAGGATGTGCCGTACTACCTAATCGGTGACGACGCGTTCGCCTTGAGGTCTAACATGATAAAGCCGTATTCGCACCGTGGTATGATCGACGACGAGAGGATCTTCAACTACAGGCTGTCAAGGGCACGTCGTGTGGTCGAGAATGCCTTTGGCATCCTTGCCAATAGGTTCCAGGTTCTCCTCACCACTATGAACCATGCTCCCGCAACCGTAAGGCTCATCGTTACCACGTGCCTGTGTTTGCACAATCTCATGCGTATGAGGTATCCACGTCAGCAGAACATTCGCATGGACCGTGAGGACGATAATCATCAAGTAATTCCTGGACAATGGAGAACACAGCGCAATCTGGAGGACACCGTCAATGTCAGAGGGCCTAACGTGGACAACAGACAGGGGAAGCGCCAGAGGAACCTCCTGAAACACTGGTGCAACTCGGAGGCTGGTGCTGTTCCATGGCAATTGGATATGATATGAAAACTCTTGTGACATGAACAATGTGTGTTGATGTGTTTATGTTTTCTAATGATAAGCATTAAGAAACAAAAATTCAGTGTCAAATTTAAATCATTTATTTAAAGAACATAAACCCCCAAAAATAACACCCGTTATTTCGTAAATCACAGAAATAATAATAGCAAATCAACATAACATGAAACAATTAAAGGAAATAATAATCATAATCACACATTCATACAAGTGCTCGGCCTCATCCAGGACCCCTGAGTTTTGACCATGATCGCCTTCAACTGCAATTACACAATAATAAACAATAGGAAATTAACAATTGTCTTTCACTTGCTATTCAATATCGTAGTATAGTCAGTATTTCTGATAACCTGACTCGCAGAGCTGCTGGTCTTGAATCAGGGACATGTAGGCAGAGTCCGCGGAGTTGAAGACCGAAATGGCTTGGGGCGGTGGTGGTCCCCACTCACTGGGAGGTGGCTGCCAACCTCCATGCTGTGACTGGCACTCGTCCTGGCTCTGACACGGCTTCTTGCTCGAGGGGTGTTGCGACGAGGTCGTGTCACCAGTGACACTGAAAAAACATTAAAAAATGAAAATGGTCAGATGGCTTCCTAGAGTGGAGACGAGTGATTTTGATCAAAGTTTGAACCGATCTAACTAGATCTAATTGTACTTTTGACTAACTTTCGTGCCAGCTATTGGTCAATTTTAGTAATGAGGCAAGTCTGGATATACGAGGGGTTGCCTAATTACGCACCAATTCTAGTTATAATTCAAAGCAATAGTAATAATTAAGCTCACCATGACTGAATCGAGGGCTGTCTGGAGGGGGGTCTATTGGACCGGTCCTCACTGTCGTCGTCAGTTGAATCCGACTCGCAGAAAGGCTTCAGGACCTTGTTGATGCCTTTCCGGGCCCGGCGAAAGTCATTTAAACTCAGCCCCAGCAGCACACTTTTGACGTAGGCGGCGTAGGTGGTCCTTTCGGTGACTGGCTCGGGAGGCGGGAGTTGATCACGCAGCATCGTCAGCATGTCGCCGCTCTCCTTGGCCTTCCTCTGGAGGGTCGCCATGTCGGAGGACACCGACAGGGCTGGGGTGGGTTGACGTTCTGTGACGTTCTCATCAAACTCGTCAACTTCAACCCTCTCCTCCGCCGCTGCCCGCTCAGCCTTATCCAGGTCGCCCTGACTTTCGGCTATGATCGCCTTCAACTAGAAAGACACGAAATGACACAGGTAAACACAGCGTGTTTGGAAATTGACAATAAACAATTGTACAGACATTTATCTTTTACTTATTATTCAATATTGAAGTATAATTATATGATTAGTTCAATATCTGTATCAGTACTTACACTCTTGACGGGCTTCGAGCGGTGGTTGACAGCACGGTGGAAAAATACAAATTTGTCTTTTATCCATGTCTCCCTCTCCGTCAATTGTTGCTGGCCATCCCCACTCTTTTTCTTGTCCAACCTGGTAGATATTATAAGCATACGGTAAGAATATTGTAAGTATATAAGTATATGGTAGGTATATGGTAAGTATATAAATTCCATTATTATTAAAGTCAGGGCAATTACTTGAAGCATTTTCCAAAATTTAAACGTAAATACTTGCCTTGTGAACATGTTCCTGAGGGACTTAAACCAGGTCCACAAGTGGTCCACGCTGATCTGCAGTTCTGTGGCCTTGGCCTTGAGTATCCGTTGCCTCTTCGCCTTGTTCCTGTAATCTGTCTTCTGTGAGTTCCACAGCAGTTCGTTTTCGCGGAAAAACTCCACCAGACTATCCTCAACCGCCCGGTCCAGGATCCTGCAATCCTTTCTCTGCTTCTTCCCTCTCTTTGCTATGGTCGGACCGTCCTCATTGGGGTTTTCAGGGTGTTTAGGGTCTTCAGGGGGTGTCACATGGTGCGTTACTTCTCGGATGTGCTCTTCCTCCTGGTGTTCTTCTTCGTCCGAAAACATTGCTAGTGAAAGAGGCTTTGCATTCTTCTTACTTGCAGCGCTAGTAGCAGAAGCCCCCATCCCACCCTTTTTTCGTCTTGGCGGCATGATGCTGACTGTTCAAACTCACAAGAACAACTGAATTCACTATGAAATTTCCAGCGTTTAGTACCCGTTCGACCGTAAAAATCACACGCCAGAAAAACGCTATTCTGTCGTTATTCACACGTTAGTCACACACTCAACACGCTCGTCTAACGTTGACAAATCGTTCGTCGCGCGCCAGTGGCACGTTAGCACACTCTAATTGTTTTCAGGGGTATCTTACTTGGTCGCTTCTCGTGCGTTAGACACACGCTAGTCATGCGTTAGGCACACGTTAATCACACGCCAGATGTGTCATCCTCATTCTAGAACGCTCAAAAATTGAACGATTGAAATGTTCAGAGAACGTTGACCAGAACGTCATGGTGTGACGGCCCCTTAAAATGTGTCTATTTCCCATCAAACTGTGCGTGTAAGCTGAGTTTACAGGTCTTTTACCTCTTACATTTCTTATCCTAGCTCAACTAAATTTTGAAATTAGTTTCGTTATAGTATGTTGTAAAGGGTTGCGTAAGTAATTTTGTCTTCTGCAAATTCTGAGCTCCCATAGAACCCATATTTGCACATTTTATGGGCCATCACAATAAGGCATATATCTAGGTTTGCATGTAAGCTGTTGTATATATATATATCATTTTGGTTTGGGATTTGTTATAGCATTATGCATTTTATTCTACTTCACCCATATTGGGCCATGGGCTCCAACTCCACACACCCACCCACACACACACACACATTGTTTTTAGCCTTGTTTTCTGATGGTATATACTGGCTATATAATTTGTTATTCTCTGAAAAATCAAATAGTCGAACTGCGCTGTTCTCCGACAGCTCTTGTTACATTAACAATTTGGTTGAATGTTGTTTTTACGTCATATGACTGTCAAAATGTTCGTGGTGGAGGCAAACCACCCACTTTTTCATGGGTAGAACCAGTACTGTATTACTCGTGCCATTCGTAAGAATTATTTTGTTCTTAAATATTAATATATTCAAATTATAATACGTATTCGCTAATACTCAAATTTTAAAGAAATACAATTATTGAGCCGTGATCAAGCATGTGTCTCTTTAAATGTAGACTCCAGATTTGTTCAGATTTGCTTCGATTGCTTGGCAAAAGACCGACAAAGAATGTTTCAATTTGTGGTGATAAATGCGTATGGATATGATAAATTAATTGGGCTTAGGCTTGTGCCTTAGCATGGATTTAGTTTAGTATCAATGTTGTGAATTAAATAGATGACATATCCATTTCTCTGAATCTGTTTGCATTTCTAAACAAAAGAAGGAAATGGTGTCAAGATGGATAGATTGTCTATACCAGATACATTTTATCCGTCAATGTGGGCTGGTAATTGGTTTATTTCTGGGTGAAATGAAAAGAATAGGAGACTGTCATGCTTGAATGAGTTTTCATACAGCAGAATACCAGCGGGATTGCTGAAGCATTAGTGTGGTGATGGAAGCACAATGGGTGGAGCGTTTGATCCTCAGTGTTTGGGATGAGACTAGAAATGCCAAACAAGTTTTAGCTCGTCAGTTTTCTTGTCGTCGGGGTTCCTGTTGCGTGGATGTTGCTTATTTATGGTAAGCTCATATCTCTGAAAAAACTCAAAGGAATTTAATAAAACTTCACACGTGTATTGACTGTCATAAAAGGAACACATGGAGACAAGAACTATGTTTAAACGGAATTATGCCCCTTTCTTAGTAATATATGTTTTTATAAATATTCAATTTCTCAAAAATTGGGCGATTTGTTTCGGTCTAGGTATGCCCCCATCCCACTAAAACCGCCTTCCCTTTGCACTCTCCCCACCACCCCCTTCCCACCAAACAAACTCCACCCTACACACTCAGATGCACAATCTGGGGATCCCATTAATTTTGGTTGGAGGCTTATATTTGAAGGAATATATTGCCCATCCCGTGCCATTGTTTATTTTATTTTGAAGATAATGCAAATCCGCAACCTTTCATCACTTCAATACACTTTGATAAAAAAGAAAAATTTGGATGCCTACTATCAGTGTTTTAGCCAGCCAACCGTGCAGCCGTCTTTTGCACGGCCGTTTTTGAAAAATCGCGGCCAATATTTGGAGGACTGGGTGGGGTAAAAAAACCAACTTACTTTCTCAATATTGTTGTTATGTTTTATGTTTGTATACATTTATAGAAGAAAGATGATCTTAAATATGCACCTTTTTCACTTTTATCTGTGAAAATAAATTACCCAAGGGACACCCACTTGTCGCAAAGTGGCGCGTAACGTGTGTTAGCAAATCATTTTGCACACCCAGTTCTTGAATTTCTGCCTAATACACTGCCCACTATTAAGGTGCAAAGTAGTAATATTTCAGGATTGAATTTTAAAACTCATTTCGTTCTTGTCTTTTCTATTTTGTTTGATGTGTCTGTGATGTGGGACTTTGGCATGAGTTAATATGTTGGCTTGTTAACAGTGACGGTTTATGTAACTTAAGAATTTTGACTATGATTTTGCATGTCTGTACAACTTTATCTGTGCATTCTTTGGTTCAGCAAAACCATTTTTAAATACTCAATGTTAAAGCATTTAATTCTGTATGTTCTTTTGAGCTCTCCAAGAAGTTGTGAAGAAACTAACCCGCCAGATAATGGCAAAATTACACTACAAAACTGTTTATCTATCCAGGTGTTCAGGTCATGAAATAATGTTTATGTGCGAATTAAAAGTATAGGTTTATTCACAGGTTATTAAAACCTGTGACTGAAAATGCATAAAATGAATTGGGAGTTGTTAACTCTTAATTCCACACTCCAGTTTTGGGGTTTGGCATGGCTTGTTAAAGCTGTTTATATTGTGTCTATATAATTTCTCAAAATATATGTTACTACGCTTTGCACAACAGGTTAGTGTTTCCCCATTTTGTGACAAGCGAAGTCGGTAGCAACATTACAGGCTTTTCTGACTGACCTCGATCGACTGTTCACCTCGTGAGATGCTGCTGTCAATCAATTTTGACACGGCTGGGGAAAAATGCGTGTAACAACCTATACGCTGTGTATAAAATGTATGTATACATCATGACCTCGCCATTTTTGGTGTGGCTTTTGTAGCTTTTTATGTACACAGCCAGATGAAATGTCAAAATTGTAAAAAGGGCTAATAAGGTCAGCGAAGGCTCGGATTAATTAAACAGGTGACCGAAATTTCCCCGGGGTACTTTAATCAGGACCCGTTTATATTACACGTCTACCTACAGGGCCTGCCTAAATTAATGTTGCAAAAGCTCATAGTTCCTAAGATCTTAATATTTGTATTTTCATCATCCAGAAAGCTTATTACAGAAAATCGTGACATAGTTGCGGTATTTTTTCACTGAGAAAAAAGTCATATCCCATTGAATACCATTTCCATTTTATGGTATTCGATATCTATCAAGGCACACCGCTCCAACCCACTTTAATGTCGATGTTTTCCTCGCTACTCATTTTTTACGCGACACAAAATGAAGTTGTCTAAATCTAAATAATACGGTGCTGAGCAGAAACAATGAGGGCAGAACAAATGTTTGACATGCATTTTGACAGATCAAACTGGTGACGTTCATTTTTCATTGGCCAACAGTTACACGCTGGCAATCTTGGGCCAATCGGAACTGATCAAGCAGGCTCTCAAAAGGCCACGTTTGATCAGGGTCTTGATGGGCTTTAAATTGATCCAGGTAAACGAAATTTTGATTCGCTGCAAAGTGGAGTTTCTCTAACCTGTTGTGCAAGGCGTAGAATCAGGGTTCTGGAAATATTTTGAAAATAAATCCACTTACCAATGGCCTTGCTCTGCCCATAATGTCACTTGCCCCACATTTAAGAACACTTGTCCTAAAAATTGGTGTTGTACCATTATGTGTGTGTTGCGTGTTATAGGAACGACCCCCGCATAATTTGGACCATTTTAATTGGAAAAGAAAGCGAGAATTTATTTTATTGTATTAGTTAATACATTGTATTCTGAACCAAAGAGCTAACGCACCAGTAGACAATAACATTAATGTATGAACTTATTATATGCTGACTGGTTGAGACAGGTGAATTGAATGATTTTTTTAAATTTACAGTCGTTATTGACAAGGTATTTGTCTCGTTCAGAATGAAATTTGTTTTGATTTATTGATTGTTATTATTGAGATATTAAAGGTATTGTCTACTGCGTTAGCTGTTTGGTTCAGTATATTTATTAATATAAAAAAATCTAACTCCTGCATTTTCTTCTTTGTGTTTAAATATTTGTGTTACTTAAATGATGAGTGTGACGGTATACAAACTCATTTTAGGGATCACTTTGTCCATCGTCTGTCGTTTGTCATCGTCATCCGTCGCACTTTAACCTGCAACCTAACCTTGGCCATAACTTGAAATGTATTTGTCATATGTTCATGAAACTTCACATGATTATATCTTCATCTTAACCCAAGGAATGCTGTTACACTAACTTCCATTTTGTCAAAGTTATGCCCCCTTTCATAAAACGTTAACCTGCATCCTAACCAGGCTCATGAACTTAAGAAGTATTTGACCTATGTCCATGAAACTTCACACACATATTCATCTTACCACACAGAATACTGTTAACCATGAACAATAACTCAATCTCCTGATTTTCATTTTGACAAGAGTTATGACCCCTTTCATAAAACTTTTAAACTGCAACTTAACCAAGCTCATAACTGGCCATAACTTAAGAAGTATTTGACCTATGTTCATGAAACTTCACCCACATATTCATCTTAACTGAAGGAATGTCGTTACACTCCAATAACTCTGACTTTCATTTTGGCAGAATTATGCCCCCTTTTCATAAAACTTTAACCTGCAACCTAACCTAGCTCATAACTTGGCAAAATATTGACATATGGTCATGAAACTGTATACAGTTCTTCCTTATCAATTATCCAATGCAGATGTATGCCCCTTTTCATAAACTTTAACACTTTAAAAAAAAACTGCTCCATAATTCATGAAGGTCTTCAAACTTTATAGTTAGATTGTACTTGCTGGAATAAGCACACGTCAGGTGACACAAGTGTTCCGTGGAACACCCTTCTAGTTATTACTTGCATTTCTCAAACAGTTTCCAGTGGATAGTTCCCAAACTTCATTTACACATAACGGCTGTCCCTCTGCATCAAACATTGTTGATTGCCTAATTTATTACGGAATAAATGGCCTTTTGTTTGGCTTAAAATTGTCCACTCTAATATTGAATGCTTAAAATTGTCCACTCTAATACACATTTTACGCCCCTGCCAAAATTGGTGGTGGCTTGTTTGTTTTGGCCTTGTTTGTTTGTTTCATCCGTTCGTTCGTTCTTTCTTATATTCTCAAAAGGCTTTCACAAATTACTTCCATATCTTATTTGTTAATTACTAAGGTCGTACAAAAACATTCTGTCATATTTCTGATCACCTACGACCACAATGTCAAGGTCATACACTTGGAAGTTTTGTGTTTAGTGGAGGCTTAGTTGGATATTTAACATTTCTAGTTATTACGTGCATTTCTCAAACAGTTTCAAATGGATTGTTTCCAAATTTTATATACCGTAACCATAACAACTGATGACCTTATATGTCCCTTTACATATATTTACTTGTTTATATACCCGTTGACGGGCATTCGTTGATCTACATACATAGTTTATATTACACCTTATCATCCCTTATTTTTTTATAGTTTTATCTTTATATATTTACATTAATTTTTAATTAATACTTCATTTCTTCATTTTTCTTCACTTTTTGCGCACAATATGACCTATTTGTGTGACGACGTGCCGTAAAACACCATTCATTCATTACATCACACATTGTTGATTGCCCAATATATTACAGAATTATGGCCCTTTGTTTGACTTAGAATTTTCCACTGTAATACTGTTTAATGAACTTCAGGTCAGCTTTCACTTTGAATGTTTTCAAGTGGGCTATTCATCACCTTCAGTGATAGTTCTAGTGTATTTTGTAGTCATTTAATAGTGTCTCGTACTTCCTCTGTTTTCAACGTTCAGACCCTTCAGTCCGCCATGCTTTTCTTGTCCTGACCATAACTTTAAAATGACATGATAATTGCATTAAACTACATTCAAACAAAATGCCTTTCAAGGTGGAGTGCAGAGTGCACCATTTCTCTATGTAACTTTTTATTAACATTTTGTTTTTATTTCTCAATGTCCAGATTGACTCCTAAAAAACTGCTCAAAATAACTGAACTACAGTGATAAAAGATTATGCAAACAGAAACACTAACACTTTAAATTCAGAAATTTATTTTCATGTTTCCCATTACCCTTAAAAAAAAAAGCCTGAAAATTAAGGATGGATTGGAACATAAATTATTGTTTTGATTAATGTTTCTAACATCTGTTGTTATGTAAAGTGGATAGATCTCAACTGGAGATTGGGATGTAATTATCACTAAACAGAATGGAAATTTCCACAAGAAAAGAACAAATTAAAAAAAAATGCTTGTTATTAAATGCAGTAATTAGTTTACTTGTGCTGGCTATTAAATGCTGTAAATTAGTTTACTTAATTGCGTTACATTCCATTTATTCGTTACATTCCATTTATTCGACTGTAAATACTGACGGTGATTAATCATAAGGCTTGATTATAGTAAAAAAAAAAAGAAGTTTTTCCACTAACATGGTCAAAGAAATTAGGGTAGATCCAGGTAGGAAGATTATTTTATTTTACCAAATATTTTTAGTTTAAAGATCCACTGACACCCTTTAAAATGCATATTGTTATATATTTTCATATTTAAATCAATAAAATGAATTGAATGGTAAAAAAACTAAAATAAAAAAAAGCTTTGAAAAAGGAATATTTGTAAAAACAACAGGTATATTTTCCTTCAAGATGGAGTTACCTCCCCTTCATGTTAATTTTGCCCTATAGATGGCGCTGCCACGCTGATGACGTAGATTCCGCCATGCGGAAATACGATTTATCATAGACATACATGGATTTATCATATAACTATTCTGACACAAATAACATGGAGGAAGAATTACTGGACAATGTGATCGAGAATGAGTTCGTTGTACAGCCGTACATGTATGAGCCAAGGCCTGTTGCAAAACAGCAAGCTTATCAGTCTGAATCTAAAAGTGATGACCGACTTCGACGCCTTGCCTGGTTGCAGAGCGAATCAGACATACTGACTGGTAATTATATTTTGTAATCGCGTATGATAATTACGTATTGTTTTCTAATCCATTTAAGTATTACAGGGACGTGAGTAAGTCGAATTACGTTGTCTGTTCTTTAAAATGAAACGGTTCGATGACTGTCTTACCCCACCCACCCACCAACATGACTATGCATCGTACATTTCGTTCTTGTTCATTGCCGGCATATTGTCAAGGTTTATATGTTTTTCTATACAGTAGCATTAGTTTAAATAACTGGTAGGCCTAACATGTATGAAAAAGAGTCGAATCGCAATCTCTAGATTTTATGTCTGCTGTGACAATCGATTGTTCCCCACCCTCTAAAGTCACGACGCATCGCTCTTTTTGTTATTGTTTATTGCCGAAGTATGTGTCACTGTGTTGTGGTTGTTTTTTTGGCATATATTACCTTCATGTTTTTAGATAAAGTGACCTAGTATGACTAAATGAATTCTGGTCACCGTAATCAAATGCCTGCAAATTGATTTCTTTTATTATAAAGTGCCAGTCTAAAACATTTTCATTTTGAAAAACAGTACTTATTTAAAACATGATTTTGCTTGGACTACAAAGATTAGTGTTTCTTTCAATTACAGGTGTGGCTGTACCCACGGCAGTGCCATGAAAACACAAAATGACGTTCTGAAATGTTGCAGAGATTATGGGGAAATAGCTTAAAGTGACAGTCTGCATCGCAGAAACTCGTGTGTTTGAAGGAAACTGCCTCACACCTGAGGTTCTTGAAGTGGCGGGAATTGCAAAATGTTGCTGAAATTTTGAAATGATACTACATGTATAACTATATTTGAATATATTCTTACTTGAGAAATAAACCTTATATTTTAATGTGCTGTATTTTCATTGTTTATTTTTCTCCAGTATATTGTATTTATAAGGCCACCAGTATTTTAGGATCAACGGATGATGGTTCCAAATTTATAGAATGACTGCGTTGTAAAAAGCTAGAATGCGCACCAAAAGTAACTGTCCTAAAAAATAAAATCAACTCTGTATTCAACATATTTTTTTAGATCTCAGCTATAGTTTTTTAGCTCTACTGATCAGAGATCAGCAGAGCTTATGCCGTGGTGCCAGATCTAAAAATAGGTTTTTAAAAAACAAGTTTGTAGCAACTACTTCATGAAAACTATAAGTGATATTGATATGGGACTTTTTCAAAATGATCAGCATGACATGATGTTGGTCCTTGTCGAAAATCGTTTTGATTCGACGTTAAACATGGCTGCCAGCGGCCATCTTTGTTTACATAGAGTTATATAATGAAAACTTGTAGCGACTACTCCTCTGAAACTACTTGACGGATTTTCATGAAACTTCACAGGAATGTTGCTCTTGATGTCTAATTGATCCTAGCACAATTTCAGGTTGGTCGGAAACTTCAAGATGGCTGCCACGGCTAAAAATAAATGATAATGATATTGATATGGGGACTTTTTCTAAAATGATCAGCATGACATGATGTTGGTCCTTGTCAAAATTGTTTTGATTCAACGTTAAACATGGCTGCCAGCGGCCATCTTTGTTTACATAGAGTTATATAGTAAAAACTTGTAGCGACTACTCCTTTGAAACTACTTGGCAGATTTTCATGAAACTTTACAGGAATGTTGCTCTTAATGTCTAATTGATCCAGCAAAATTTCAGATCGGCCAGAAATTCAAGATGGCCGCCACAGCTAAAAATAGATTTTTAAAAACCGAAAGTTGTAGCGACTACGTCTGAAACTATAAGTGATATTGATATGGGACTTTTTGTAAATTGATCAGCATGACCATGACGGTTATCAGAGTCAAACATTATTTTGATTCGACGTTAAACATGGCTGTCAGCGCCATCTTTGTTTACATAGAGTTATATCATGAACACTTGTAGCGACAACCTCCTCTGAAACTACTTGACGGATTTTCATGAAACTTCACAGGAATGTTGCTCTTATGTCTTATTGATCCTAGCAAAATTTCAGGTCGCCGGAAATTCAAGATGGCCGCCACGGCTAAAAAATAATTTTTCAAAAACAAGTTTGTAGCGACTACTTCCTGAATTTCAAAATCAATCAGTAGAGCTTCAAGGTCATTGACCTCTTGTTTTAATAGGGCTCTATCTCAGATATAGTATGTTCTAAAAATAAACTGAAACGCTTAATGATTTCTGACAAAACAGTTCATTAATACCACGCTATACAAGTTACGTCGGACATCGTATTGACAGGTTACACAGTGTATGTGACGTCACTGAGCTTTAGCCCAGATATCCCTATTCTATTTATGTAATCGTTTACGCTCCTAAGAATATTACACGCATCATAGACCTACATAAAACAAGCATCGGAAGTACATCCTGTGATGTGTTTTATGACTCTTAGCTGCAGTCATGCGGTACCTTTGATGGTGGGACTAATCAGTGGTTTATGACCTTGTTATGCAATAGCTACTGACAGTTTGCCGGTGTTTGTTTATTGTGAATAACCCATGTTCGTTTCATTGCATACTCGCAATTTAAAGTATACTTTTTGTGTTGGATAATTATACATGTCACAGCAGATCTATTAGGAAACTACTGTACAGTTACTGCATTATCCCAACCAACAATAATAATTAATATAATAATAATACATGTTCTAAACATAAGTGAATCTGAAAGTGGAAATGTTCATTTAGAATTTTCATAATGGTTTAAATAGTGTAAATTTTGTAGTCAACTCAAAAGCACCGAAGTTTAAAACACAAACAAATAATAACAGCATGGATATTTATCATTTTCGATTTCCATTTATGGATGAAATGCCCACTGAGAAGTATATGCATATTGTCTTCATGTATTTTTCTACAGGAGACGTTTCGAGATTTGATAACTAGTCGTCGAAGTCTGAGCTAAAAATAAACCAAACTGACATACTTTTACTTTTCGTTCAGAGTTCTTATATACATGTATAATCACTTTGAACCCTTGCTCTCATGGTATTGCATCCAAACGTAACACAGTGAACCATCTTCAATAGTATCTAATATATAATACAAAATAAGTTGTCACATAAAAATAATAAATATATGAATCCTTCCCGAAATTACCATGCATGAATACAACAGATGACAACCAGGCCATAAGGTCAATGGCAGAATCTATGTCATCACGCAAAGTGCGCAGCGGAAACAGCCAAATTGCTCCGGACTTTCACGAGACAAATTTGTTTATTAAAATCAGCTTTTTCTCGTCTAACTAATATTTTTTGTGGTTGCAGCTATTCCTAAGTTTTTTTTATTTGTATATCGTAATATTTATATAAATGGGGTATATTAACTTGGCAGGAGATCTTTAAACATATTTCTTTTACATCGATTGCGGAACAAATTCTTGCAACTAATATTAATCACTTTCGATGGCTTCCTGGGTAGAACCAGTACTAAGCAATGTGGATTAATATCTCCCTCCTCCGCCAAGGATAATAACATGGCCATGGCAAGGATCGAACCAAGACCTCTCAATATGGAAGTCCAACACTCTACCACTTGCACCCCAAATATTTTTGTATCTATAGGCTGATAGTGATAAACTGGTCCTCGACTTTACAGTGCTTGCTAACTTCTTGCCAAACAAGAAACCTTATGGGTAAGGGCTAAAAACTTATGGTGGTCAGCTAGATTAATTGGAATTGAATTGAATGTTGTTACACGGCTCGGTCAACACAGTATAGGTTATTTAGAGCTGCCCCAGAGAGAAGGGAGTGATACATAGGAATCCGCGAAACTGCCCTACTCTTATATCATATAGATTCCCGTGGTTCTTGTGCGTTCTCGGAGGATAGACCGATACAGGGACCAGCCCCGTTTATAGTCCCCCATCCGATGGACGAGGCAAGGTGAAAGTGTCTTGCCCAAGAACATGCTAGGTTATGAAAATGCGGGTATATTTTACTATTGGCGTATTTGAAGATATTTATGAACTCTTGTTTGTAAGCAAACAGCTGCCTATGGCCCCCAGCAAACACAGTAAATTTTGTTTTGTATGGAGCTCTGTTACATCATTTCACACATGTAAGGTTATATATGAAAGTCGATTTTTTGTGGTGGAGGTAGACCACCCACATTCCTGGGTAGAACCAGTACTGTACATACCTTCCAACATCCGTAGAAATCGACACTTTCTCACTTGCAAGTAAAACTCCCAGTTGGATTAGAACCAGATATGACTGTCTCCTACCTTATTATACCATAAGATAATCTCCTGGAAAACTGGCTATAAAAACTCAAAATAGAGAGGAATAGCTGTAGCTTTAAAGTTCTCCGACCAAGTTTAGTTCCATGAACAATGTTTATGTTTATTTATATCGAAAACAATACGCAACAATAGATATTTACAATTCACACTTTGCAATATCTCGTGAAAAGCGAGAATAGGATTTTATTTGATGACAGAGCTAAACTTGAACGGCTAAATTAATCCACAGGTAATGTAATTTATCAATTATCTGGTAATAGGTTGTGCAACTTACAACTCAGATTTCCATCATTTCCCCGTGCAGTCCAGCGGTGGTAAAGTAGCTATCTACTCATAGCTAATAAAACTTATTTTTGTGTACATAAAAACTTAGTACGAGTTTTCAATATATGTAATGTTTCTCTGCGAGACTATCAAGAAATGTGCATATATGATGTTTAAGAGTTAAATTTGTTAATTGAGAATACTACAATAAGGGTGGCAATTGATCTTTAAAACACTCAGAAAATAGAGATTATGTATAAAAACTACAGGTAAACAGATCTATGTGCACAATAGTATGTATCTATTGAGAAACGGGAACATACTTCAGATCCATAGACATTGTTTGCTCAAAAAATATTGCTATGCTAGAATTATATGAATAAGAACATTGGTTCATGATGATATGTTTGTATATTCAATTGTTACGTGCTGTAAAATATTTTGATATACTGAAAGAAAAACGCAGGGTGCGTATTTCGCTATATATTGGTATGTTTAATATGCTACTGCTAATCCGAATGGTACAAGGGCACATTAGGCCTGTCCTTTTTTGAAAGAAGGTTTAAACAGCACTGAACACAAATGGTTCCACCTTTTAACGTTTCATTATCGTCATGAATGCGCATTTGGCTCAAGCAGGTGAGCATACTTAGGCTTAAAAAGTTGCAATCACTGGACATTAAAATACAGAACTGACTGGCTCAATTTTTCAAAGAGGAACTTCAGCATTTATGATTTCTTGACTCACAATCTGTACTTGATTAAAACGTCTACAACGTCACAGTTGTGTCCTTTCTCTAACAGCTCTTTTTTTTTTACTAAACATCTTGGGATTTCCTTGGAATATTAATGGAATAAGTGTGCAGTAATGCCCATATATAGCGGAAATGCGCACACCGGCATTTCTTTTTCCTTTCAGTATATAATAAAAACTAATTCTATTACGAAAAAAATAAATAATATTATAACTGAAGAAAATACCACTTGACAAGACAAATCGTGATTTGACAAGTCAACACTGGGCTTAACCCTCAACCCGCTAAGCACGACTATAATAGCCTTTGCGTCCATTGTAAACCCATATCAGCCAGCGAGTCATTTTCACAAAAACACCCCTTTGTCACATAATAGATGGTCTTAATTCATAGAAAAAACAGTCCATTATATGTAGCGGGTTAAGAGTAACTTGCAAGAAACATCAAACAGTCTTTGTGGATCTGACAGGACAATTTGATTGGATAGTGGATTCCCGTTATAGGCCATTCCTCTTTGTTGTCAGGATAAGTGACAGGAAAGAATCGTGAAAAAATTGACAGAATGCGTCAATTTCATTTATCCTTGTTTCATTTCATTTCTTTAAGGAACACCATCTGTTTTTTCATTAGTGGAATAGATGAGTTGATGTCAAGTTTGTAAGATGCAATTCACTAAACCTTCGAATTTGTCTGTAGTAGGACTAAGTCAGATTTGTTGGGATTTGATTTGACTAAAGAAGCATTTAATCTGCTGTTTGTCACAACAAAATTATCACGAATACAAAAAATATGGACACTTTTTTCCTCGCTCATCATTAGACTGTGCAGTAAATTCTCCCGGACCAACGTGCATGTCTTAATTTTATTACTACGGGGTACTAATTTCTGCCAAAAGGGTTTTCAGCATTAACATGAGCCGATTTATATACTGAAAAGAAAAGGCATATGGGTATTCTGCTATATATTGTATGTTTAATATGCTACTGCTAATCGAATGGTTTAATGGGTGACATTAGGATCTGTCCTTTCGCAAGAAGGTTAAAACAGCACCAAACCACCGATGGTTACCCCTTTAATTATCGACAGAATGCGCATTTGGCTCAGGTATGTGAGCAAACTTAGGGCATATATTAAACATTGCAATCTCTTCAACATTAAAGGACAATACTGATATGAATGGCTAGACTTTTTTCAAGCGACTTCACAACATTTATTGAATTTACATACATGTAACAAAGTATACTTTGATTAAAAGGTCTACTACATGACAGAGTTGTCCTTCCTATAATTAGTTGTAGCCCCCCCTCAAGTTGAATTAGCGTTACGAATAGGCAATTTTTTTATTATGCGTTCTTTTTCCTTTCCCTAATAATATGTACATAAATTATATATCACTGTAACTGGATCGTCAGTGGTAAATAAAAATACTTAAAGTTTATTTTTTAAAATATGAGAAAATAAATATTTTACAGCAAAATGCTTTTTGAATTGGGTCCTTTAAATTCCAATGTAAATTATTTGTTGTTGGGACAGCAGAAAATCAAGAAATCTGGAAATAACTTCAATTAGCCTTAATATTTTGCGATAAACTTGCAGAGTTTTCTAATTTATGTTTATTTCAACTCATTTAAATCATTTTTTGGATAAAAACTGTAAAAAAAATTAAAATAATTGAATTTTTGATGCAGCAGAATTTTACTTTGATAATTCCCTAACAAAAACAGCTTCGCAGTAATATTTTATTCCCAACCATATTAAAAAAAGTTAGTATTTTTTAATAGTCCATTTTTCTCCAAGTCGTTAAAGGGCCGAGGTTACCCAGTGGATACATGTTTGACTTTGAATATGGAGATGTGGTTGAATTGGTTTTGGGGTCACTTGTGGGGACGTAACCAGGCAGTAATCCTTGTACAGTCCGACGTCTTTCCTCCAAGCGTTTAAAAGAAAAACAGGGAATCTTTAGAAAGTAAGCTACTAAAGCACGTTTCTCGGATTCCTTAGTAAAAAGGTCTCCCGTAATCCCCAGACTCAGGGCTATAATGCTGATGGGCCTTAAACAACAATGCATGCATTGACATTCTGGCTACAAAAACCAAACTAAAATGAAGGCTTCAGCAGGGATTTTAAAATGGGTGAATTGATAATAGGGCCAGTGGTCATATTTATTCTGGACCACCGACCGAGCATCTGCCTTATTGTTTCTTCTTCTAGCTTCGCATGTTTGAATATTTTGGGCTATGCTGAGGCACGCAGTTGCCCCTGTAGAATTTTGAGAAGGTACAAACATTGTATTAGGCATTCTAATGGAATGTCAAATAAAATCACTTAAGAGTATTAATTCATTTTAGAAATCTTTTTTGTTTAATGAATTTGCCATATCAAAAAGTCAAGAAAACTCATTACTCAATGGTATTTACAAACACTCAAAATATCCTTTTATATGCAAAAAATAGAATTCACTTTGTTCTTAGAAACACCGAGTGTCTCCTATATAGGACATGATGAGTCCCCATGTTTTGAAGAAAATAAATAGTTCAATGTTAGAATTACTCATTGAGTAATGAGTTTCTTGACTTTCTGATACAGCAATTGTAAACAAAAAATAATTCTAAAATGAATTAATAGACTGTTTGTAACAGACTTGAATATTACATTTTATTTGTCTGACATAAAACTGAAAATGCACTAAAACACAGAGGAATGACAGGTATAATCAAAGTTTTTCATGGGGTACATGTCTTCAGATCCCGCTGAAGGGATTTGTCTCATGGTTAAATGGGGCGCTATGGGCCTGGACTGATAGTGTGCCTATCTTATAATACGGTCTGCAAAAAAAAAAAAGCGATATAAGAAATACCAGGACACAATTTAGTTTTTTTATTTATGCAACGTATAGTGTTTCTTTCAATTATAGTATCTGTTGCTTATGGCAACTCCTTCAGAAATATCATGATTGTTCAATATCTTCGAGACTTAGATATGCATGCTTATTGTAAACTATTGATTTCTGGGATAAAAGTTTTGTTTTATAGGGTTACAATAGGCTGTAGTTTACCATGGTGTACTTCGAATCACCTATTCGGAACACCTTTCATTATTTTCCATGGATTTTCTGTCATGCAAACGTGTGACATGATATATAGACAGAGTTTTGTTTGCAGCGTTTTCCAAAAGAATAATGTTATGAGGTTTCTGCTTAGTGATGTGAAAAAAATTGGATGAATATTTATAGGGGAATATTGTAATATTAAAGTTTGTTTTTTTATTGTAATCAATATTAAGTGCCTGGTCGGTGTCTCAGGGATTTTAATTATCTAGCACTTAGGCTAGATGTTTTATACCCACGTTTTAGAAACAGGGTATATTACAATCGCCTCTGTTTGTCCATCCGTCGTCCTTTTTACTGCATCTCCGCCTAAACCGCTGAAAGGAACTCACCAAACTGGGTACTTCAACCATATGATGACGGCGTGAAGAGCAACATATTTTTGGCTCCGAGCCCAGGGCCCTCCAGAGGGTGGGTTGGGGAGTGAAAAGGTCAAATACATTAAAAATTCAAATAACTGTCCATTTTTCCATATTTTTGCACATAACTTGGTGTATGTAATCTGTCTATGAAAGATAACAACATATCAATCGATTTTATTATTTCGAACTCGGATGTCTGCCTGGGGGCCCCAGGGTAGGTGGGGCAGTCGGAGGTGGGATTTATTTTTTTGGTAATTATGTCTCAAATGAAAACATTATGATGATGGCTCCACACCCAGGGGCCCTCAGTGGGGGTCAAATGGTCAAATACACTACAAAAATTCAATTACTGCTCATTTTCTCCATATTTTTGCACATAACTGGTGTATATAATTTGCCTATGAACCATGATGTAAGATTAAACACCATATCAACAATTTTATTATTTCGAACTCGAACGTCTGCCTGGGGGCCACAGGGTGGGTGGGGCAGGGGTAGTGTTTGTTGGGGAAGGGGTGCTAGGGGGAATTTTGGGGTATTTTTATTTGTAATTATGTCTCAAATGAGAAACATGATGATGATGATGGTGGTTGGGGACCGGGTATTAGGGATGGCTTGGAACTTGAGCATTCATGCTGAAATGTCAAACATCGGGTATGGCATGGAACTGAAGCATTCCATACTGAGAATGTTTACATTGGGTAGGCTTGGAACTTGAAGCTCATACTGAAAGTCATACATTGGGT
>JAWPHD010021794.1:0-27118 GCA_037043455.1 Cyrtodaria siliqua
AGTCATATTAACAATCATAACAACAAGCCAGATAATATTGTACATATTCTATACGTATAACTATTATGAATAATAATCATATGTACTATCAGATCGCGTAAAAATCTAAGTTTTCTCTGTTTGTCCTATTTTCCCGTACACGTATTACGTCCCTTGGCAATGAAATGTCAACAAGTATCATTCTGCGTGCCATAGAGTGTCCGTTTCATTTCTGACTTGTGCATATCTGTTGAAAGTACGTATACATATGAAAAACTTACGGTGGAACGCATTGTTGGCTTGTCATGGCTTGTACATGCAACTTCTGGGCTCACTTGAGAAGCGATTAACGTTGTGTCTTGATACAGGTTTGCTGCAATAATTATAACAATAGTCATATTAACAATCATAACAACTAGCCAGATAATATTGTACATATTCTTTACGTATTACTATTATGAATAATAATCATATGTACTATCAGATCGCGTAAAAATCTAAGTTATCTCTGTTTTGTCCTATTTTCCCGTACACGTATTACGTCCCTTGGCAATGAAATGTCAACAAGTATCATTCTGCGTGCCATAGAGTGCCCGTTTCATTTCTGACTTGTGCATATCTGTTGAAAGTACGTATACATATGAAAAACTTACGGTGGAACGCATTGTTGGCTTGTCATGGCTTGTACATGCAACTTCTGGGCTCACTTGAGAAGCGATTAACGTTGTGTCTTGATACAGGTTTGCTGCAATAATTATAACAATAGTCATATTAACAATCATAACAACAAGCCAGATAATATTGTACATATTCTATACGTATTACTATTATGAATAATAATCATATGTACTATCAGATCGCGTAAAAATCTAAGTTATCTCTGTTTGTCCTATTTTCCCGTACACGTATTACGTCCCTTGGCAATGAAATGTCAACAAGTATCATTCTGCGTGCCATAGAGTGCCCGTTTCATTTCTGACTTGTGCATATCTGTTGAAAGTACGTATACATATGATAAACTTACGGTGGAACGCAATGTTGGCTTGTCATGGCTTGTACATGCAACTTCTGGGCTCACTTGAGAAGCGATTAACGTTGTGTCTTGATACAGGTTTGCTGCAATAATTATAACAATAGTCATATTAACAATCATAACAACAAACCAGATAATATTGTACATATTCTATACGTATTACTATTATGAATAATAATCATATGTACTATCAGATCGCGTAAAAATCTAAGTTATCTCTGTTTGTCCTATTTTCCCGTACACGTATTACGTCCCTTGGCAATGAAATGTCAACAAGTATCATTCTGCGTGCCATAGAGTGCCCGTTTCATTTCTGACTTGTGCATATCTGTTGAAAGTACGTATACATATGAAAAACTTACGGTGGAACGCATTGTTGGCTTGTCATGGCGTGTACATGCAACTTCTGGGCTCACTTGAGAAGCGATTAACGTTGTGTCTTGATACAGGTTTGCTGCAATAATTATAACAATAGTCATATTAACAATCATAACAACAAGCCAGATAATATTGTACATATTCTTTACGTATTACTATTATGAATAATAATCATATGTACTATCAGATCGCGTAAAAATCTAAGTTATCTCTGTTTGTCCTATTTTCCCGTACACGTATTACGTCCCTTGGCAATGAAATGTCAACAAGTATCATTCTGCGTGCCATAGAGTGCACGTTTCATTTCTGACTTGTGCATATCTGTTGAAAGTGCGTATACATATGAAAAACTTACGGTGGAACGCATTGTTGGCTTGTCATGGCTTGTACATGCAACTTCTGGGCTCACTTGAAAAGCGATTAACGTTGTGTCTTGATACAGGTTTGCTGCAATAATTATAACAATAGTCATATTAACAATCATAACAACAAGCCAGATAATATTGTACATATTCTATACGTATTACTATTATGAATAATAATCATATGTACTATCAGATCGCGTAAAAATCTAAGTTATCTCTGTTTGTCCTATTTTCCCGTACACGTATTACGTCCCTTGGCAATGAAATGTCAACACGTATCATTCTGCGTGCCATAGAGTGCCCGTTTCATTTCTGACTTGTGCATATCTGTTGAAAGTACGTATACATATGAAAAACTTACGGTGGAACGCATTGTTGGCTTGTCATGGCTTGTACATGCAACTTCTGGGCTCACTTGAGAAGCGATTAACGTTGTGTCTTGATACAGGTTTGCTGCAATAATTATAACAATAGTCATATTAACAATCATAACAACAAGCCAGATAATATTGTACATATTCTATACGTATTACTATTATGAATAATAATCATATGTACTATCAGATCGCGTAAAAATCTAAGTTATCTCTGTTTGTCCTATTTTCCCGTACACGTATTACGTCCCTTGGCAATGAAATGTCAACAAGTATCATTCTGCGTGCCATAGAGTGCCCGTTTCATTTCTAATTGTGCATATCTGTTGAAAGTACGTATACATATGAAAAACTTACGGTGGAACGCATTGTTGGCTTGTCATGGCTTGTACATGCAACTTCTGGGCTCACTTGAGAAGCGATTAACGTTGTGTCTTGATACAGGTTTGCTGCAATAAATATAACAATAGTCATATTAACAATCATAACAACAAGCCAGATAATATTGTACATATTCTATACGTATTACTATTATGAATAATAATCATATGTACTATCAGATCGCGTAAAAATCTAAGTTATCTCTGTTTGTCCTATTTTCCCGTACACGTATTACGTCCCTTGGCAATGAAATGTCAACAAGTATCATTCTGCGTGCCATAGAGTGCCCGTTTCATTTCTGACTTGTGCATATCTGTTGAAAGTACGTATACATATGAAAAACTTACGGTGGAACGCATTGTTGGCTTGTCATGGCTTGTACATGCAACTTCTGGGCTCACTTGAGAAGCGATTAACGTTGTGTCTTGATACAGGTTTGCTGCAATAATTATAACAATAGTCATATTAACAATCATAACAACAAGCCAGATAATATTGTACATATTCTATACGTATTACTCTTATGAATAATAATCATATGTACTATCAGATCGCGTAAAAATCTAAGTTATCTCTGTTTGTCCTATTTTCCCGTACACGTATTACGTCCCTTGGCAATGAAATGTCAACAAGTATGATTCTGCGTGCCATAGAGTGCCCGTTTCATTTCTGACTTGTGCATATCTGTTGAAAGTACGTATACATAAGAAAAAATTACGGTGGAACGCATTGTTGGCTTGTCATGGCTTGTACATGCAACTTCTGGGCTCACTTGAGAAGCGATTAACGTTGTGTCTTGATACAGGTTTGCTGCAATAATTATAACAATAGTCATATTAACAATCATAACAACAAGCCAGATAATATTGTACATATTCTATACGTATTACTCTTATGAATAATAATCATATGTACTATCAGATCGCGTAAAAATCTAAATTATCTTTGTTTGTCCTATTTTCCCGTACACGTATTACGTCCATTGGCAATGAAATGTCAACAAGTATGATTCTGCGTGCCATAGAGTGCCCGTTTCATTTCTGACTTGTGCATATCTGTTGAAAGTACGTATACATATGAAAAACTTACGGTGGAACGCATTGTTGGCTTGTCATGGCTTGTACATGCAACTTCTGGGCTCACTTGAGAAGCGATTAACGATGTGTCTTGATACAGGTTTGCTGCAATAATTATAACAATAGTCATATTAACAATCATAACAACAAGCCAGATAATATTGTACATATTCTATACGTATTACTATTATGAATAATAATCATATGTACTATCAGATCGCGTAAAAATCTAAGTTATCTCTGTTTGTCCTATTTTCCCGTACACGTATTACGTCCCTTGGCAATGAAATGTCAACAAGTATCATTCTGCGTGCCATAGAGTGTCCGTTTCATTTCTGACTTGTGCATATCTGTTGAAAGTACGTATACATATGAAAAACTTACGGTGGAACGCATTGTTGGCTTGTCATGGCTTGTACATGCAACTTCTGGGCTCACTTGAGAAGCGATTAACGTTGTGTCTTGATACAGGTTTGCTGCAATAATTATAACAATAGTCATATTAACAATCATAACAACTAGCCAGATAATATTGTACATATTCTTTACGTATTACTATTATGAATAATAATCATATGTACTATCAGATCGCGTAAAAATCTAAGTTATCTCTGTTTGTCCTATTTTCCCGTACACGTATTACGTCCTTTGGCAATGAAATGTCAACAAGTATCATTCTGCGTGCCATAGAGTGCCCGTTTCATTTCTGACTTGTGCATATCTGTTGAAAGTACGTATACATATGAAAAACTTACGGTGGAACGCATTGTTGGCTTGTCATGGCTTGTACATGCAACTTCTGGGCTCACTTGAGAAGCGATTAACGTTGTGTCTTGATACAGGTTTGCTGCAATAATTATAACAATAGTCATATTAACAATCATAACAACAAGCCAGATAATATTGTACATATTCTATACGTATTACTCTTATGAATAATAATCATATGTACTATCAGATCGCGTAAAAATCTAAGTTATCTCTGTTTGTCCTATTTTCCCGTACACGTATTACGTCCCTTGGCAATGAAATGTCAACAAGTATGATACTGCGTGCCATAGAGTGCCCGTTTCATTTCTGACTTGTGCATATCTGTTGAAAGTACGTATACATAAGAAAAAATTACGGTGGAACGCATTGTTGGCTTGTCATGGCTTGTACATGCAACTTCTGGGCTCACTTGAGAAGCGATTAACGTTGTGTCTTGATACAGGTTTGCTGCAATAATTATAACAATAGTCATATTAACAATCATAACAACAAGCCAGATAATATTGTACATATTCTATACGTATTACTCTTATGAATAATAATCATATGTACTATCAGATCGCGTAAAAATCTAAGTTATCTTTGTTTGTCCTATTTTCCCGTACACGTATTACGTCCATTGGCAATGAAATGTCAACAAGTATCATTCTGCGTGCCATAGAGTGCCCGTTTCATTTCTGACTTGTGCATATCTGTTGAAAGTACGTATACATATGAAAAACTTACGGTGGAACGCATTGTTGGCTTGTCATGGCTTGTACATGCAACTTCTGGGCTCACTTGAGAAGCGATTAACGATGTGTCTTGATACAGGTTTGCTGCAATAATTATAACAATAGTCATATTAACAATCATAACAACAAGCCAGATAATATTGTACATATTCTATACGTATTACTATTATGAATAATAATCATATGTACTATCAGATCGCGTAAAAATCTAAGTTATCTCTGTTTGTCCTATTTTCCCGTACACGTATTACGTCCCTTGGCAATGAAATGTCAACAAGTATCATTCTGCGTGCCATAGAGTGTCCGTTTCATTTCTGACTTGTGCATATCTGTTGAAAGTACGTATACATATGAAAAACTTACGGTGGAACGCATTGTTGGCTTGTCATGGCTTGTACATGCAACTTCTGGGCTCACTTGAGAAGCGATTAACGTTGTGTCTTGATACAGGTTTGCTGCAATAATTATAACAATAGTCATATTAACAATCATAACAACTAGCCAGATAATATTGTACATATTATTTACGTATTACTATTATGAATAATAATCATATGTACTATCAGATCGCGTAAAAATCTAAGTTATCTCTGTTTGTCCTATTTTCCCGTACACGTATTACGTCCCTTGGCAATGAAATGTCAACAAGTATCATTCTGCGTGCCATAGAGTGCCCGTTTCATTTCTGACTTGTGCATATCTGTTGAAAGTACGTATACATATGAAAAACTTACGGTTGAACGCATTGTTGGCTTGTCATGGCTTGTACATGCAACTTCTGGGCTCACTTGAGAAGCGATTAACGTTGTGTCTTGATACAGGTTTGCTGCAATAATTATAACAATAGTCATATTAACAATCATAACAACAAGCCAGATAATATTGTACATATTCTATACGTATAACTATTATGAATCATAATCATATGTACTATCAGATCGCGTAAAAATCTAAGTTATCTCTGTTTGTCCTATTTTCCCGTACACGTATTACGTCCCTTGGCAATGAAATGTCAACAAGTATCATTCTGCGTGCCATAGAGTGCCCGTTTCATTTCTGACTTGTGCATATCTGTTGAAAGTACGTATACATATGATAAACTTACGGTGGAACGCAATGTTGGCTTGTCATGGCTTGTACATGCAACTTCTGGGCTCACTTGAGAAGCGATTAACGTTGTGTCTTGATACAGGTTTGCTGCAATAATTATAACAATAGTCATATTAACAATCATAACAACAAGCCAGATAATATTGTACATATTCTATACGTATTACTATTATGAATAATAATCATATGTACTATCAGATCGCGTAAAAATCTAAGTTATCTCTGTTTGTCCTATTTTCCCGTACACGTATTACGTCCCTTGGCAATGAAATGTCAACAAGTATCATTCTGAGTGCCATAGAGTGCCCGTTTCATTTCTGACTTGTGCATATCTGTTGAAAGTACGTATACATATGAAAAACTTACGGTGGAACGCATTGTTGGCTTGTCATGGCTTGTACATGCAACTTCTGGGCTCACTTGAGAAGCGATTAACGTTGTGTCTTGATACAGGTTTGCTGCAATAATTATAACAATAGTCATATTAACAATCATAACAACAAGCCAGATAATATTGTACATATTCTATACGTATTACTCTTATGAATAATAATCATATGTACTATCAGATCGCGTAAAAATCTAAGTTATCTCTGTTTGTCCTATTTTCCCGTACACGTATTACGTCCCTTGGCAATGAAATGTCAACAAGTATGATTCTGCGTGCCATAGAGTGCCCGTTTCATTTCTGACTTGTGCATATCTGTTGAAAGTACGTATACATATGAAAAACTTACGGTGGAACGCATTGTTGGCTTGTCATGGCTTGTACATGCAACTTCTGGGCTCACTTGAGAAGCGATTAACGATGTGTCTTGATACAGGTTTGCTGCAATAATTATAACAATAGTCATATTAACAATCATAACAACAAGCCAGATAATATTGTACATATTCTATACGTATTACTATTATGAATAATAATCATATGTACTATCAGATCGCGTAAAAATCTAAGTTATCTCTGTTTGTCCTATTTTCCCGTACACGTATTACGTCCCTTGGCAATGAAATGTCAACAAGTATTATTCTGCGTGCCATAGAGTGTCCGTTTCATTTCTGACTTGTGCATATCTGTTGAAAGTACGTATACATATGAAAAAAATTACGGTGGAACGCATTGTTGGCTTGTCATGGCTTGTACATGCAACTTCTGGGCTCACTTGAGAAGCGATTAACGTTGTGTCTTGATACAGGTTTGCTGCAATAATTATAACAATAGTCATATTAACAATCATAACAACTAGCCAGATAATATTGTACATATTCTTTACGTATTACTATTATGAATAATAATCATATGTACTATCAGATCGCGTAAAAATCTAAGTTATCTCTATTTGTCCTATTTTCCCGTACACGTATTACGTCCCTTGGCAATGAAATGTCAACAAGTATCATTCTGCGTGCCATAGAGTGCCCGTTTCATTTCTGACTTGTGCATATCTGTTGAAAGTACGTATACATATGAAAAACTTACGGTGGAACGCATTGTTGGCTTGTCATGGCTTGTACATGCAACTTCTGGGCTCACTTGAGAAGCGATTAACGTTGTGTCTTGATACAGGTTTGCTGCAATAATTATAACAATAGTCATATTAACAATCATAACAACAAGCCAGATAATATTGTACATATTCTATACGTATTACTATTATGAATAATAATCATATGTACTATCAGATCGCGTAAAAATCTAAGTTATCTCTGTTTGTCCTATTTTCCCGTACACGTATTACGTCCCTTGGCAATGAAATGTCAACAAGTATCATTCTGCGTGCCATAGAGTGCCCGTTTCATTTCTGACTTGTGCATATCTGTTGAAAGTACGTAAACATATGAAAAACTTACGGTGGAACGCATTGTTGGCTTGTCATGGCTTGTACATGCAACTTCTGTGCTCACTTGAGAAGCGATTAACGTTGTGTCTTGATACAGGTTTGCTGCAATAATTATAACAATAGTCATATTAACAATCATAACAACAAGCCAGATAATATTGTACATATTCTATACGTATTACTCTTATGAATAATAATCATATGTACTATCAGATCGCGTAAAAATCTAAGTTATCTCTGTTTGTCCTATTTTTCCGTACACGTATTACGTCCCTTGGCAATGAAATGTCAACAAGTATCATTCTGCGTGCCGCCACGTTTCATTTCTGATGTGTGCATATCTGTTGAAAAGTGAGTATACATATGAAAAACTTACGGGTGGAACGCATTGTTGGCTTGTCATGGCTTGTACATGCAACTTCTGGGCTCACTTGAGAAGCGATTAACGTTGTGTCTTGATACAGGTTTGCTGCAATAATTATAACAATAGTCATATTAACAATCATAACAACACCAGCCAGATAATATTGTACATATTCTATACGTATTACTATTATGAATAATAATCATATGTACTATCAGATCGCGTAAAATCTAAGTTATCACTGTTTCTCCTATTTTCCCGTATACGTATTACGTCCCCTTGGCAGATGAAATGTCACACAAGTATCATTCTGCGTGCCATAGAGTGCCCGTTTCATTTCTGACTTGTGCATATCTGTTGAAAGTACGTATACATATGATAAACTTACGGTGGAACGCAATGTTGGCTTGTCATGGCTTGTACATGCAACTTCTGGGCTCACTTGAGAAGCGATTAACGTTGTGTCTTGATACAGGTTTGCTGCAATAATTATAACAATAGTCATATTAACAATCATAACAACAAGCCAGATAATATTGTACATATTCTTTACGTATTACTATTATGAATAATAATCATATGTACTATCAGATCGCGTAAAAATCTAAGTTATCTCTGTTTGTCCTATTTTCCCGTACACGTATTACGTCCCTTGGCAATGAAATGTCAACAAGTATGATTCTGCGTGCCATAGAGTGCCCGTTTCATTTCTGACTTGTGCATATCTGTTGAAAGTACGTATACATATGAAAAACCTACGGTGGAACGCATTGTTGGCTTGTCATGGCTTGTACATGCAACTTCTGGGCTCACTTGAGAAGCGATTAACGTTGTGTCTTGATACAGGTTTGCTACAATAATTATAACAATAGTCATATTAACAATCATAACAACAAGCCAGATAATATTGTACATATTCTTTACGTATTACTATTATGAATAATAATCATATGTACTATCAGATCGCGTAAAAATCTAAGTTATCTCTGTTTGTCCTATTTTCCCGTACACGTATTACGTCCCTTGGCAATGAAATGTCAACAAGTATGATTCTGCGTGCCATAGAGTGCCCGCTTCATTTCTGACTTGTGCATATCTGTTGAAAGTACGTATACATATGAAAAACTTACGGTGGAACGCATTGTTGGCTTGTCATGGCTTGTACATGCAACTTCTGGGCTCACTTGAGAAGCGATTAACGTGGTGTCTTGATACAGGTTTGCTACAATAATTATAACAATAGTCATATTAACAATCATAACAACCAGCCAGATAATATTGTACATATTCTATACGTATTACTATTATGAATAATAATCATATGTACTATCAGATCGCGTAAAAATCTAAGTTATCACTGTTTCTCCTATTTTCCCGTACACGTATTACGTCCCTTGGCAATGAAATGTCAACAAGTATCATTCTGCGTGCCATAGAGTGCCCGTTTCATTTCTGACTTGTGCATATCTGTTGAAAGTACGTATACATATGATAAACTTACGGTGGAACGCAATGTTGGCTTGTCATTGCTTGTACATGCAACTTCTGGGCTCACTTGAGAAGCGATTAACGTTGTGTCTTGATACAGGTTTGCTGCAATAATTATAACAATAGTCATATTAACAATCATAACAACTAGCCAGATAATATTGTACATATTCTTTACGTATTACTATTATGAATAATAATCATATGTACTATCAGATCGCGTAAAAATCTAAGTTATCTCTATTTGTCCTATTTTCCCGTACACGTATTACGTCCCTTGGCAATGAAATGTCAACAAGTATCATTCTGCGTGCCATAGAGTGCCCGTTTCATTTCTGACTTGTGCATATCTGTTGAAAGTACGTATACATATGAAAAACTTACGGTGGAACGCATTGTTGGCTTGTCATGGCTTGTACATGCAACTTCTGGGCTCACTTGAGAAGCGATTAACGTTGTGTCTTGATACAGGTTTGCTGCAATAATTATAACAATAGTCATATTAACAATCATAACAACAAGCCAGATAATATTGTACATATTCTATACGTATTACTATTATGAATAATAATCATATGTACTATCAGATCGCGTAAAAATCTAAGTTATCTCTGTTTGTCCTATTTTCCCGTACACGTATTACGTCCCTTGGCAATGAAATGTCAACAAGTATCATTCTGCGTGCCATAGAGTGCCCGTTTCATTTCTGACTTGTGCATATCTGTTGAAAGTACGTATACATATGAAAAACTTACGGTGGAACGCATTGTTGGCTTGTCATGGCTTGTACATGCAACTTCTGGGCTCACTTGAGAAGCGATTAACGTTGTGTCTTGATACAGGTTTGCTGCAATAATTATAACAATAGTCATATTAACAATCATAACAACAAGCCAGATAATATTGTACATATTCTATACGTATTACTATTATGAATAATAATCATATGTACTATCAGATCGCGTAAAAATCGAAGTTATCACTGTTTCTCCTATTTTCCCGTACACGTATTACGTCCCTTGGCAATGAAATGTCAACAAGTATGATTCTGCGTGCCATAGAGTGCCCGTTTCATTTCTGACTTGTGCATATCTGTTGAAAGTACGTATACATATGATAAACTTACGGTGGAACGCAATGTTGGCTTGTCATGGCTTGTACATGCAACTTCTGGGCTCACTTGAGAAGCGATTAACGTTGTGTCTTGATACAGGTTTGCTGCAATAATTATAACAATAGTCATATTAACAATCATAACAACCAGCCAGATAATATTGTACATATTCTATACGTATTACTATTATGAATAATAATCATATGTACTATCAGATCGCGTAAAAATCTAAGTTATCACTGTTTCTCCTATTTTCCCGTATACGTATTACGTCCCTTGGCAATGAAATGTCAACAAGTATCATTCTGCGTGCCATAGAGTGCCCGTTTCATTTCTGACTTGTGCATATCTGTTGAAAGTACGTATACATATGATAAACTTACGGTGGAACGCAATGTTGGCTTGTCATGGCTTGTACATGCAACTTCTGGGCTCACTTGAGAAGCGATTAACGTTGTGTCTTGATACAGGTTTGCTGCAATAATTATAACAATAGTCATATTAACAATCATAACAACAAGCCAGATAATATTGTACATATTCTTTACGTATTACTATTATGAATAATAATCATATGTACTATCAGATCGCGTAAAAATCTAAGTTATCTCTGTTTGTCCTATTTCCCCGTACACGTATTACGTCCCTTGGCAATGAAATGTCAACAAGTATGATTCTGCGTGCCATAGAGTGCCCGTTTCATTTCTGACTTGTGCATATCTGTTGAAAGTACGTATACATATGAAAAACCTACGGTGGAACGCATTGTTGGCTTGTCATGGCTTGTACATGCAACTTCTGGGCTCACTTGAGAAGCGATTAACGTTGTGTCTTGAATACAGGTTTGCTACAAATAATTATAACAATAGTCATATTAACAATCATAACAACAAGCCAGATAATATTGTACATATTCTTTACGTATTACTATTATGAATAATAATCATATGTACTATCAGATCGCGTAAAAATCTAAGTTATCTCTGTTTGTCCTATTTTCCCGTACACGTATTACGTCCCTTGGCAATGAAATGTCAACACGTATGATTCTGCGTGCCATAGAGTGCCCGCTTCATTTCTGACTTGTGCATATCTGTTGAAAGTACGTATACATATGGAATACAACTTACGGTGGAACGCATTGTTGGCTTGTCATGGCTTTGTACATGCAACTTCTGGGCTCACTTGAGAAGCGATTAACGTGGTGTCTTGATACAGGTTTGCTACAATAAATTATAACAATAGTCATATTAACAATCATAAACAACCAGCCAGATAATATTGTACATATTCTATACGTATTACTATTATGAATAAATAATCATATGTACTATCAGATCGCGTAAAAATCTAAGTTATCACTGTTTCTCCTATTTTCCCGTACACGTATTACGTCCCTTGGCAATGAAATGTCAACAAGTATCATTCCTGCGTGCCATAGATTGCCCGTTTCATTTCTGACTTGTGCATATCTGTTGAAAGTACGTATACATATGATAAACTTACGGTGGAACGCAATGTTGGCTTGTCATTGCTTGTACATGCAACTTCTGGGCTCACTTGAGAAGCGATTAACGTTGTGTCTTGATACAGGTTTGCTGCAATAATTATAACAATAGTCATATTAACAATCATAACAACTAGCCAGATAATATTGTACATATTCTTTACGTATTACTATTATGAATAATAATCATATGTACTATCAGATCGCGTAAAAATCTAAGTTATCTCTATTTGTCCTATTTTCCCGTACACGTATTACGTCCCTTGGCAATGAAATGTCAACAAGTATCATTCTGCGTGCCATAGAGTGCCCGTTTCATTTCTGACTTGTGCATATCTGTTGAAAGTACGTATACATATGAAAAACTTACGGTGGAACGCATTGTTGGCTTGTCATGGCTTGTACATGCAACTTCTGGGCTCACTTGAGAAGCGATTAACGTTGTGTCTTGATACAGGTTTGCTGCAATAATTATAACAATAGTCATATTAACAATCATAACAAGAAGCCAGATAATATTGTACATATTCTATACGTATTACTATTATGAATAATAATCATATGTACTATCAGATCGCGTAAAAATCTAAGTTATCTCTGTTTGTCCTATTTTCCCGTACACGTATTACGTCCATTGGCAATGAAATGTCAACAAGTATCATTCTGCGTGCCATAGAGTGCCCGTTTCATTTCTGACTTGTGCATATCTGTTGAAAGTACGTATACATATGAAAAACTTACGGTGGAACGCATTGTTGGCTTGTCATGGCTTGTACATGCAACTTCTGGGCTCACTTGAGAAGCGATTAACGTTGTGTCTTGATACAGGTTTGCTGCAATAATTATAACAATAGTCATATTAACAATCATAACAACAAGCCAGATAATATTGTACATATTCTTTACGTATTACTATTATGAATAATAATCATATGTACTATCAGATCGCGTAAAAATCTAAGTTATCTCTGTTTGTCCTATTTTCCCGTACACGTATTACGTCCCTTGGCAATGAAATGTCAACAAGTATCATTCTGCGTGCCATAGAGTGCCCGTTTCATTTCTGACTTGTGCATATCTGTTGAAAGTACGTATACATATGAAAAACTTACGGTGGAACGCATTGTTGGCTTGTCTTGGCTTTTACATGCAACTTCTGGGCTCACTTGAGAAGCGATTAACGTTGTGTCTTGATGCAGGTTTGCTGCAATAATTATAACAATAGTCATATTAACAATCATAACAACAAGCCAGATAATATTGTACATATTCTATACGTATTACTCTTATGAATAATAATCATATGTACTATCAGATCGCGTAAAAATCTAAGTTATCTCTGTTTGTCCTATTTTTCCGTACACGTATTACGTCCCTTGGCAATGAAATGTCAACAAGTATGATTCTGCGTGCCATAGAGTGCACGTTTCATTTCTGATGTGTGCATATCTGTTGAAAGTGAGTATACATATGAAAAACTTACGGTGGAACGCATTGTTGGCTTGTCATGGCTTGTACATGCAACTTCTGGGCTCACTTTTGAAGCGATTAACGTTGTGTCTTGATACAGGTTTGCTACAATAATTATAACAATAGTCATATTAACAATCATAACAACCAGCCAGATAATATTGTACATATTCTATACGTATTACTATTATGAATAATAATCATATGTACTATCAGATCGCGTAAAAATCTAAGTTATCACTGTTTCTCCTATTTTCCCGTACACGTATTACGTCCCTTGGCAATGAAATGTCAACAAGTATCATTCTGCGTGCCATAGAGTGCCCGTTTCATTTCTGACTTGTGCATATCTGTTGAAAGTACGTATACATATGATAAACTTACGGTGGAACGCAATGTTGGCTTGTCATGGCTTGTACATGCAACTTCTGGGCTCACTTGAGAAGCGATTAACGTTGTGTCTTGATACAGGTTTGCTGCAATAATTATAACAATAGTCATATTAACAATCATAACAACCAGCCAGATAATATTGTACATATTCTATACGTATTACTATTATGAATAATAATCATATGTACTATCAGATCGCGTAAAAATCTAAGTTATCACTGTTTCTCCTATTTTCCCGTATACGTATTACGTCCCTTGGCAATGAAATGTCAACAAGTATCATTCTGCGTGCCATAGAGTGCCCGTTTCATTTCTGACTTGTGCATATCTGTTGAAAGTACGTATACATATGATAAACTTACGGTGGAACGCAATGTTGGCTTGTCATGGCTTGTACATGCAACTTCTGGGCTCACTTGAGAAGCGATTAACGTTGTGTCTTGATACAGGTTTGCTGCAATAATTATAACAATAGTCATATTAACAATCATAACAACAAGCCAGATAATATTGTACATATTCTTTACGTATTACTATTATGAATAATAATCATATGTACTATCAGATCGCGTAAAAATCTAAGTTATCTCTGTTTGTCCTATTTCCCCGTACACGTATTACGTCCCTTGGCAATGAAATGTCAACAAGTATGATTCTGCGTGCCATAGAGTGCCCGTTTCATTTCTGACTTGTGCATATCTGTTGAAAGTACGTATACATATGAAAAACCTACGGTGGAACGCATTGTTGGCTTGTCATGGCTTGTACATGCAACTTCTGGGCTCACTTGAGAAGCGATTAACGTTGTGTCTTGATACAGGTTTGCTACAATAATTATAACAATAGTCATATTAACAATCATAACAACAAGCCAGATAATATTGTACATATTCTTTACGTATTACTATTATGAATAATAATCATATGTACTATCAGATCGCGTAAAAATCTAAGTTATCTCTGTTTGTCCTATTTTCCCGTACACGTATTACGTCCCTTGGCAATGAAATGTCAACAAGTATGATTCTGCGTGCCATAGAGTGCCCGCTTCATTTCTGACTTGTGCATATCTGTTGAAAGTACGTATACATATGAAAAACTTACGGTGGAACGCATTGTTGGCTTGTCATGGCTTGTACATGCAACTTCTGGGCTCACTTGAGAAGCGATTAACGTGGTGTCTTGATACAGGTTTGGCTACAATAATTAAAACAATAGTCATATTAACAATCATAACAACCAGCCAGATAATATTGTACATATTCTATACGTATTACTATTATGAATAATAATCATATGTACTATCAGATCGCGTAAAAATCTAAGTTATCTCTGTTTGTCCTATTTTCCCGTACACGTATTACGTCCCTTGGCAATGAAATGTCAACAAGTATCATTCTGCGTGCCATAGAGGTTTCATTTCTGACTTGTGCATATCTGTTGAAAGTACGTAGTATACATATGAAAAACTTACGGTGGAACGCATTGTTGGCTTGTCATGGCTTGTACATGCAACTTCTGGGCTCACTTGAGAAGCGATTAACGTTGTGTCCTTGATACAGGTTTGCTACAATAATTATAACAATAGTCATATTAACAATCATAACAACCAGCCAGATAATATTGTACATATTCTATACGTATTACTCTTATGAATAATAATCATATGTACTATCAGATCGCGTAAAAATCTAAGTTATCACTGTTTCTCCTATTTTCCCGTACACGTATTACGTCCCTTGGCAATGAAATGTCAACAAGTATCATTCTGCGTGCCATAGAGTGCCCGTTTCATTTCTGACTTGTGCATATCTGTTGAAAGTACGTTATACATATGATAAACTTACGGTGGAACGCAATGTTGGCTTGTCATGGCTTGTACATGCAACTTCTGGGCTCACTTGAGAAGCGATTAACTTTGTGTCTTGATACAGGTTTGCTGCAATAATTATAACAATAGTCATATTAACAATCATAACAACAAGCCAGATAATATTGTACATATTCTTTACGTATTACTATTATGAATAATAATCATATGTACTATCAGATCGCGTAAAAATCTAAGTTATCTTTGTTTGTCCTATTTTCCCGTACACGTATTACGTCCCTTGGCAATGAAATGTCAACAAGTATGATTCTGCGTGCCATAGAGTGCCCGTTTCATTTCTGACTTGTGCATATCTGTTGAAAGTACGTATACATATGAAAAACCTACGGTGGAACGCATTGTTGGCTTGTCATGGCTTGTACATGCAACTTCTGGGCTCACTTGAGAAGCGATTAACGTTGTGTCTTGATACAGGTTTGCTACAATAATTATAACAATAGTCATATTAACAATCATAACAACAAGCCAGATAATATTGTACATATTCTTTACGTATTACTATTATGAATAATAATCATATGTACTATCAGATCGCGTAAAAATCTAAGTTATCTCTGTTTGTCCTATTTTCCCGTACACGTATTACGTCCCTTGGCAATGAAATGTCAACAAGTATGATTCTGCGTGCCATAGAGTGCCCGCTTCATTTCTGACTTGTGCATATCTGTTGAAAGTACGTATACATATGAAAAACTTACGGTGGAACGCATTGTTGGCTTGTACATGGCTTGTACATGCAACTTCTGGGCTCACTTGAGAAGCGATTAACGTGGTGTCTTGATACAGGTTTGCTACAATAATTAAAACAATAGTCATATTAACAATCATAACAACCAGCCAGATAATATTGTACATATTCTATACGTATTACTATTATGAATAATAATCATATGTACTATCAGATCGCGTAAAAAATCTAAGTTATCTCTGTTTGTCCTATTTTCCCCGTACACGTATTACGTCCCTTGGCAATGAAATGTCAACAAGTATCATTCTGCGTGCCATAGAGGTTTCATTTCTGACTTGTGCATATCTGTTTGAAAGTACGTATACATATGAAAAAACGTTACGGTGGAACGCATTGTTGGCTTGTCATGGCTTGTACATGCAACTTCTGGGCTCACTTGAGAAGCGATTAACGTTGTGTCTTGATACAGGTTTGCTACAATAATTATAACAATAGTCATATTAACAATCATAACAACCAGCCAGATAATATTGTACATATTCTATACGTATTACTATTATGAATAATAATCATATGTACTATCAGATCGCGTAAAAATCTAAGTTATCACTGTTTCTCCTATTTTCCCGTACACGTATTACGTCCATTGGCAATGAAATGTCAACAAGTATCATTCTGCGTGCCATAGAGTGCCCGTTTCATTTCTGACTTGTGCATATCTGTTGAAAGTACGTATACATATGATAAACTTACGGTGGAACGCAATGTTGGCTTGTCATGGCTTGTACATGCAACTTCTGGGCTCACTTGAGAAGCGATTAACGTTGTGTCTTGATACAGGTTTGCTGCAATAATTATAACAATAGTCATATTAACAATCATAACAACCAGCCAGATAATATTGTACATATTCTATACGTATTACTATTATGAATAATAATCATATGTACTATCAGATCGCGTAAAAATCTAAGTTATCACTGTTTCTCCTATTTTCCCGTACACGTATTACGTCCCTTGGCAATGAAATGTCAACAAGTATCATTCTGCGAGCCATAGAGTGCCCGTTTTCATTTCTGACTTGTGCATATCTGTTGAAAGTACGTATACATATGATAAACTTACGGTGGAACGCAATGTTGGCTTGTCATGGCTTGTACATGCAACTTCTGGGCTCACTTGAGAAGCGATTAACGTTGTGTCTTGATACAGGTTTGCTGCAATAATTATAACAATAGTCATATTAACAATCATAACAACAAGCCAGATAATATTGTACATATTCTATACGTATTACTCTTATGAATAATAATCATATGTACTATCAGATCGCGTAAAAATCTAAGTTATCTCTGTTTGTCCTATTTTTCCGTACACGTATTACGTCCCTTGGCAATGAAATGTCAACAAGTATCATTCTGCGTGCCATAGAGTGCACGTTTCATTTCTGATGTGTGCATATCTGTTAAAAGTGCGTATACATATGAAAAACTTACGGTGGAACGCATTGTTGGCTTGTCATGGCTTGTACATGCAACTTCTGGGCTCACTTGAAAAGCGATTAACGTTGTGTCTTGATACAGGTTTGCTGCAATAATTATAACACTAGTCATATTAACAATCATAACAACAAGCCAGATAATATTGTACATATTCTTTTACGTATTACTATTATGAATAATAATCATATGTACTATCAGATCGCGTAAAAATCTAAGTTATCTCTGTTTGTCCTATTTTCCCGTACACGTATTACGTCCCTTGGCAATGAAATGTCAACAAGTATGATTCTGCGTGCCATAGAGTGCCCGTTTCATTTCTGACTTGTGCATATCTGTTGAAAGTACGTATACATATGAAAAAACTTACGGTGGAACGCATTGTTGTCTTGTCATGGCTTGTACATGCAACTTCTGGGCTCACTTGAGAAGCGATTAACGTTGTGTCTTGATACAGGTTTGCTACAATAATTATAACAATAGTCATATTAACAATCATAACAACCAGCCAGATAATATTGTACATATTCAATACGTATTACTATTATGAATAATAATCATATGTACTATCAGATCGCGTAAAAATCTAAGTTATCACTGTTTCTCCTATTTTCCCGTACACGTATTACGTCCCTTGGCAATGAAATGTCAACAAGTATCATTCTGCGTGCCATAGAGTGCCCGTTTCATTTCGTGACTTGTGCATATCTGTTGAAAGTACGTATACATATGATAAACTTACGGTGGAACGCAATGTTGGCTTGTCATGGCTTGTACATGCAACTTCTGGGCTCACTTGAGAAGCGATTAACGTTGTGTCTTGATACAGGTTTGCTGCAATAATTATAACAATAGTCATATTAACAATCATAACAACCAGCCAGATAATATTGTACATATTCTATACGTATTACTATTATGAATAATAATCATATGTACTATCAGATCGCGTAAAAATCTAAGTTATCACTGTTTCTCCTATTTTCCCGTACACGGATTACGTCCCTTGGCAATGAAATGTCAACAAGTATCATTCTGCGTGCCATAGAGTGCCCGTTTCATTTCTGACCCCGTTTCATTTCTGACTTGTGCATATCTGTTGAAAGTACGTATACATATGAAAAACCTACGGTGGAACGCATTGTTGGCTTGTCATGGCTTGTACATGCAACTTCTGGGCTCACTTGAGAAGCGATTAACGTTGTGTCTTGATACAGGTTTGCTACAATAATTATAACAATAGTCATATTAACAATCATAACAACAAGCCAGATAATATTGTACATATTCTTTACGTATTACTATTATGAATAATAATCATATGTACTATCAGATCGCGTAAAAATCTAAGTTATCTCTGTTTGTCCTATTTTCCCGTACACGTATTACGTCCCTTGGCAATGAAATGTCAACAAGTATGATTCTGCGTGCCATAGAGTGCCCGTTTCATTTCTGACTTGTGCATATCTGTTGAAAGTACGTATACATATGAAAAACTTACGGTGGAACGCATTGTTGGCTTGTCATGGCTTTTACATGCAACTTCTGGGCTCACTTGAGAAGCGATTAACGTTGTGTCTTGATACAGGTTTGCTACAATAATTATAACAATAGTCATATTAACAATCATAACAACCAGCCAGATAATATTGTACATATTCTATACGTATTACTATTATGAATAATAATCATATGTACTATCAGATCGCGTAAAAATCTAAGTTATCACTGTTTCTCCTATTTTCCCGTACACGTATTACGTCCCTTGGCAATGAAATGTCAACAAGTATCATTCTGCGTGCCATAGAGTGCCCGTTTCATTTCTGACTTGTGCATATCTGTTGAAAGTACGTATACATATGATAAACTTACGGTGGAACGCAATGTTGGCTTGTCATGGCTTGTACATGCAACTTCTGGGCTCACTTGAGAAGCGATTAACGTTGTGTCTTGATACAGGTTTGCTGCAATAATTATAACAATAGTCATATTAATAATCATAACAACCAGCCAGATAATATTGTACATATTCTATACGTATTACTATTATGAATAATAATCATATGTACTATCAGATCGCGTAAAAATCTAAGTTATCACTGTTTCTCCTATTTTCCCGTACAAGTATTACGTCCCTTGGCAATGAAATGTCAACAAGTATCATTCTGCGTGCCATAGAGTGCCCGTTTCATTTCTGACTTGTGCATATCTGTTGAAAGTACGTATACATATGATAAACTTACGGTGGAACGCAATGTTGGCTTGTCATGGCTTGTACATGCAACTTCTGGGCTCACTTGAGAAGCGATTAACGTTGTGTCTTGATACAGGTTTGCTGCAATAATTATAACAATAGTCATATAAACAATCATAACAACAAGCCAGATAATATTGTACATATTCTTTACGTATTACTATTACTAATAATAATCATATGTACTATCAGATCGCGTAAAAATCTAAGTTATCTCTGTTTGTCCTATTTTCCCGTACACGTATTACGTCCCTTGGCAATGAAATGTCAACAAGTATGATTCTGCGTGCCATAGAGTGCCCGTTTCATTTCTGACTTGTGCATATCTGTTGAAAGTACGTATACATATGAAAAACTTACGGTGGAACGCATTGTTGGCTTGTCATGGCTTGTACATGCAACTTCTGGGCTCACTTGAGAAGCGATTAACGTTGTGTCTTGATACAGGTTTGCTACAATAATTATAACAATAGTCATATTAACAATCATAACAACCAGCCAGATAATATTGTACATATTCTATACGTATTACTATTATGAATAATAATCATATGTACTATCAGATCGCGTAAAAATCTAAGTTATCACTGTTTCTCCTATTTTCCCGTACACGTATTACGTCCCTTGGCAATGAAATGTCAACAAGTATCATTCTGCGTGCCATAGAGTGCCCGTTTCATTTCTGACTTGTGCATATCTGTTGAAAGTACGTATACATATGATAAACTTACGGTGGAACGCAATGTTGGCTTGTCATGGCTTGTACATGCAACTTCTGGGCTCACTTGAGAAGCGATTAACGTTGTGTCTTGATACAGGTTTGCTGCAATAATTATAACAATAGTCATATTAACAATCATAACAACCAGCCAGATAATATTGTACATATTCTATACGTATTACTATTATGAATAATAATCATATGTACTATCAGATCGCGTAAAAATCTAAGTTATCACTGTTTCTCCTATTTTCCCGTACACGTATTACGTCCCTTGGCAATGAAATGTCAACAAGTATCATTCTGCGTGCCATAGAGTGCCCGTTTCATTTCTGACTTGTGCATATCTGTTGAAAGTACGTATACATATGAAAAACCTACGGTGGAACGCATTGTTGGCTTGTCATGGCTTGTACATGCAACTTCTGGGCTCACTTGAGAAGCGATTAACGTTGTGTCTTGATACAGGTTTGCTACAATAATTATAACAATAGTCATATTAACAATCATAACAACAAGCCAGATAATATTGTACATATTCTTTATGTATTACTATTATGAATAATAAGCATATGTACTATCAGATCGCGTAAAAATCTAAGTTATCTCTGTTTGTCCTATTTTCCCGTACACGTATTACGTCCCTTGGCAATGAAATGTCAACAAGTATGATTCTGCGTGCCATAGAGTGCCCGTTTCATTTCTGACTTGTGCATATCTGTTGAAAGTACGTATACATATGAAAAACTTACTGTGGAACGCATTGTTGGCTTGTCATGGCTTGTACATGCAACTTCTGGGCTCACTTGAGAAGCGATTAACGTTGTGTCTTGATACAGGTTTGCTACAATAATTATAACAATAGTCATATTAACAATCATAACAACCAGCCAGATAATATTGTACATATTCTATACGTATTACTATTATGAATAATAATCATATGTACTATCAGATCGCGTAAAAATCTAAGTTATCACTGTTTCTCCTATTTTCCCGTACACGTATTACGTCCCTTGGCAATGAAATGTCAACAAGTATCATTCTGCGTGCCATAGAGTGCCCGTTTCATTTCTGACTTGTGCATATCTGTTGAAAGTACGTATACATATGATAAACTTACGGTGGAACGCAATGTTGGCTTGTCATGGCTTGTACATGCAACTTCTGGGCTCACTTGAGAAGCGATTAACGTTGTGTCTTGATACAGGTTTGCTGCAATAATTATAACAATAGTCATATTAATAATCATAACAACCAGCCAGATAATATTGTACATATTCTATACGTATTACTATTATGAATAATAATCATATGTACTATCAGATCGCGTAAAAATCTAAGTTATCACTGTTTCTCCTATTTTCCCGTACACGTATTACGTCCCTTGGCAACGAAATGTCAACAAGTATCATTCTGCGTGCCATAGAGTGCCCGTTTCATTTCTGATTTGTGCATATCTGTTGAAAGTACGTATACATATGATAAACTTACGGTGGAACGCAATGTTGGCTTGTCATGGCTTGTACATGCAACTTCTGGGCTCACTTGAGAAGCGATTAACGTTGTGTCTTGATACAGGTTTGCTGCAATAATTATAACTATAGTCATATTAACAATCATAACAACAAGCCAGATAATATTGTACATATTCTTTACGTATTACTATTATGAATAATAATCATATGTACTATCAGATCGCGTAAAAATCTAAGTTATCTCTGTTTGTCCTATTTTCCCGTACACGTATTACGTCCCTTGGCAATGAAATGTCAACAAGTATCATTCTGCGTGCCATAGAGTGCACGTTTCATTTCTGATGTGTGCATATCTGTTGAAAGTGCGTATACATATGAAAAACTTACGGTGGAACGCATTGTTGGCTTGTCATGGCTTGTACATGCAACTTCTGGGCTCACTTGAAAAGCGATTAACGTTGTGTCTTGATACAGGTTTGCTGCAATAATTATAACAATAGTCATATTAACAATCATAACAACAAGCCAGATAATATTGTACATATTCTTTACGTATTACTATTATGAATAATAATCATATGTACTATCAGATCGCGTAAAAATCTAAGTTATCTCTGTTTGTCCTATTTTCCCGTACACGTATTACGTCCCTTGGCAATGAAATGTCAACAAGTATGATTCTGCGTGCCATAGAGTGCCCGTTTCATTTCTGACTTGTGCATAACTGTTGAAAGTACGTATACATATGAAAAACTTACGGTGGAACGCATTGTTGGCTTGTCATGGCTTGTACATGCAACTTCTGGGCTCACTTGAGAAGCGATTAACGTTGTGTCTTGATACAGGTTTGCTACAATAATTATAACAATAGTCATATTAACAATCATAACAACCAGCCAGATAATATTGTACATATTCTATACGTATTACTATTATGAATAATAATCATATGTACTATCAGATCGCGTAAAAATCTAAGTTATCACTGTTTCTCCTATTTTCCCGTACACGTATTACGTCCCTTGGCAATGAAATGTCAACAAGTATCATTCTGCGTGCCATAGAGTGCCCGTTTCATTTCTGACTTGTGCATATCTGTTGAAAGTACGTATACATATGATAAACTTACGGTGGAACGCAATGTTGGCTTGTCATGGCTTGTACATGCAACTTCTGGGCTCACTTGAGAAGCGATTAACGTTGTGTCTTGATACAGGTTTGCTGCAATAATTATAACAATAGTCATATTAACAATCATAACAACCAGCAAAGATAATATTGTACATATTCTATACGTATTACTATTATGAATAATAATCATATGTACTATCAGATCGCGTAAAAATCTAAGTTATCACTGTTTCTCCTATTTTCCCGTACACGTATTACGTCCCTTGGCAATGAAATGTCAACAAGTATCATTCTGCGTGCCATAGAGTGCCCGTTTCATTTCTGATTTGTGCATATCTGTTGAAAGTACGTATACATATGATAAACTTACGGTGGAACGCAATGTTGGCTTGTCATGGCTTGTACATGCAACTTCTGGGCTCACTTGAGAAGCGATTAACGTTGTTTCTTGATACAGGTTTGCTGCAATAATTATAACTATAGTCATATTAACAATCATAACAACAAGCCAGATAATATTGTACATATTCTTTACGTATTACTATTATGAATAATAATCATATGTACTATCAGATCGCGTAAAAATCTAAGTTATCTCTGTTTGTCCTATTTTCCCGTACACGTATTACGTCCCTTGGCAATGAAATGTCAACAAGTATCATTCTGCGTGCCATAGAGTGCCCGTTTCATTTCTGACTTGTGCATATCTGTTGAAAGTACGTATAAATATGAAAAACTTACGGTGGAACGCATTGTTGGCTTGTCATGGCTTGTACATGCAACTTCTGGGCTCACTTGAAAAGCGATTAACGTTGTGTCTTGATACAGGTTTGCTGCAATAATTATAACAATAGTCATATTAACAATCATAACAACAAGCCAGATAATATTGTACATATTCTATACGTATTACTATTATGAATAATAATCATATGTACTATCAGATCGCGTAAAAATCTAAGTTATCTCTGTTTGTCCTATTTTCCCGTACACATATTACGTCCCTTGGCAATGAAATGTCAACAAGTATCATTCTGCGTGCCATAGAGTGCCCGTTTCATTTCTGACTTGTGCATATCTGTTGAAAGTACGTATACATATGAAAAACTTACGGTGGAACGCATTGTTGGCTTGTCATGGCTTGTACATGCAACTTCTGGGCTCACTTGAGAAGCGATTAACGTTGTGTCTTGATACAGGTTTGCTGCAATAATTATAACAATAGTCATATTAACAATCATAACAACAAGCCAGATAATATTGTACATATTCTTTACGTATTACTATTATGAATAATAATCATATGTACTATCAGATCGCGTAAAAATCTAAGTTATCTCTGTTTGTCCTATTTTCCCGTACACGTATTACGTCCCTTGGCAATGAAATGTCAACACGTATCATTCTGCGTGCCATAGAGTGCACGTTTCATTTCTGATGCGTGCATATCTGTTAAAAGTGCGTATACATATGAAAAACTGACGGTGGAACGCATTGTTGGCTTGTCATGGCTTGTACATGCAACTTCTGGGCTCACTTGAAAAGCGATTAACGTTGTGTCTTGATACAGGTTTGCTGCAATAATTATAACAATAGTCATATTAACAATCATAACAACAAGCCAGATAATATTGTACATATTCTATACGTATTACTATTATGAATAATAATCATATGTACTATCAGATCGCGTAAAAATCTAAGTTATCTCTGTTTGTCCTATTTTCCCGTACACGTATTACGTCCCTTGGCAATGAAATGTCAACAAGTATCATTCTGCGTGCCATAGAGTGCCCGTTTCATTTCTGACTTGTGCATATCTGTTGAAAGTACGTATACATATGAAAAACTTACGGTGGAACGCATTGTTGGCTTGTCATGGCTTGTACATGCAACTTCTGGGCTCACTTGAGAAGCGATTAACGTTGTGTCTTGATACAGGTTTGCTGCAATAATTATAACAATAGTCATATTAACAATCATAACAACAAGCCAGATAATATTGTACATATTCTATACGTATTACTCTTATGAATAATAATCATATGTACTATCAGATCGCGTAAAAATCTAAGTTATCTCTGTTTGTCCTATTTTCCAGTACACGTATTACGTCCCTTGGCAATGAAATGTCAACAAGTATGATTCTGCGTGCCATAGAGTGCCCGTTTCATTTCTGACTTGTGCATATCTGTTGAAAGTACGTATACATATGAAAAACTTACGGTGGAACGCATTGTTGGCTTGTCATGGCTTGTACATGCAACTTCTGGGCTCACTTGAGAAGCGATTAACGATGTGTCTTGATACAGGTTTGCTGCAATAATTATAACAATAGTCATATTAACAATCATAACAACAAGCCAGATAATATTGTACATATTCTATACGTATTACTATTATGAATAATAATCATATGTACTATCAGATCGCGTAAAAATCTAAGTTATCTCTGTTTGTCCTATTTTCCCGTACACGTATTACGTCCCTTGGCAATGAAATGTCAACAAGTATCATTCTGCGTGCCATAGAGTGCCCGTTTCATTTCTGACTTGTGCATATCTGTTGAAAGTACGTATACATATGAAAAACTTACGGTGGAACGCATTGTTGGCTTGTCATGGCTTGTACATGCAACTTCTGGGCTCACTTGAGAAGCGATTAACGTTGTGTCTTGATACAGGTTTGCTGCAATAATTATAACAATAGTCATATTAACAATCATAACAACAAGCCAGATAATATTGTACATATTCTATACGTATTACTATTATGAATAATAATCATATGTACTATCAGATCGCGTAAAAATCTAAGTTATCTCTGTTTCTCCTATTTTCCCGTACACGTATTACGTCCCTTGGCAATGAAATGTCAACAAGTATCATTCTGCGTGCCATAGAGTGCCCGTTTCATTTCTGATTTGTGCATATCTGTTGAAAGTACGTATACATATGATAAACTTACGGTGGAACGCAATGTTGGCTTGTCATGGCTTGTACATGCAACTTCTGGGCTCACTTGAGAAGCGATTAACGTTGTGTCTTGATACAGGTTTGCTGCAATAATTATAACAAT
>JAWPHD010021795.1:0-27101 GCA_037043455.1 Cyrtodaria siliqua
ATATATGCGTAAGAACTGAATATATATAGGAACTGAATATATATGCGCAAGAACTGAATATATATGTGTAAGAACTGAATATATATGCTTAAGAACTGAATATATATGCGTATGAACTGAATATATATAGGAACTGAATATATATGCGCAAGAACTGAATATATATGTGTAAGAACTGAATATATATGTGTAATAACTAAATATATATGTGTAAGAACTGAACATATATGCGTAAAAACTGAATATATATGCGTAAGAACTGAACATATATGTGTAAGAACTAAATATATATGTGTAAGAACTGAATATATATGTGTAAGAACTGAATATATATGTGTAAGAACTGAATATATATGCGTAAGAACTGAATATATATGTGTAAGAACTGAATATATATGTGTAAGAACTGAATATATATGTGTAAGAACTGAATATATATGTGTAAGAACTGAATATATATGTGTAAGAACTGAATATATATGCGTAAGAACTGAATATATATGCGTCAGAACTGAATATAAATGTGTAAGAACTGAATATATATGTGTAAGAAGTGAATATATATGCGTTAGAACTGAATATATATGCGTAAGAACTGAAAATATATGCGTAAGAACCGAATATATATGCGTAAGAATTGAATATATATGCGTAAGAACTGAGTATATGCGTAAGAAATGAATATATATGCGTAAGAACGGATATAGATGCGTAAGAACTGTATATATATGCGTAAAAACTGAATATATATGCGTAAGAACTGAATATATATGCGTCAGAACTGAATATATATGTGTAAGAACTGAATATATATGCGTAAGAACTGAATATATATGCGTAAGAACTGAATATATATAAGAACTGAATATATATGCGTAAGAACTGAATATATTTGTGAAAGAACTGAATATATATGTGTAAGAACTGAATATATATGCGTAAGAACTGAATATATATACGTAAGAACTGAATATATATGTGTAAGAACTGAATATATATGCATAAGAACTGAATATATATGTGTAAGAACTGAATATATTTGTGTAAGAACTGAATATATATGTGTAAGAACTGAATATATATGCTTAAGAACTGAATATATATGCATAAGAACGCAATATATATGTGTAAGAACTGAATATATATGTGTAAGAACTGAATATATATGTGTGAACTGAATATATATGCGTAAGAACTGAATATATATAAGAACTGAATATATATGCGTAAGAAATCAATATATATGTGTAAGAACTGATTATATATGCGTAAGAACTGAATATATATGCGTAAGAACTGAATATATATAAGAACCGAATATATATGCGTAAGAAATCAATATATATGTGTAAGAACTGAATATATATGCGTAAGAACTGAATTTATATGTGAAAGAACTGAATATATATGAGTAAGAACTGAATATATATGCATAAGAAGTGAATATGTGTAAGAACTGAATATAATGCGTAAGAACTGAATATATATGTGAAAGAACTGAATATATATGTGTAAGAACTGAATATATATGTGTAAGAACTGAATATATATGTGTAAGAACTGAATATATATGCGTAAGAACTGAATATATATGCTTAAGAACTGAATATATATGCGTAAGAACTGAATATATATAAGAACTGAATATATATGGGCAAGAACTGAATATATATGTGTAAGAACTGAATATATATGTGTAAGAACTGAATATATATGCTTAAGAACTGAATATATATGCGTAAGAACTGAATATATATAGGAACTGAATATATATGCGCAAGTACTGAATATATATGTGTAAGAACTGAATATATATGCGTAAAAACTGAATATATATGCGTAAGAACTGAATATATATAAGAACTGGATATATATGCGTAAGAACTGAATATATATATGAAGGAACTGAATATATATGTGTAAGAACTGAATATATATGTGTAAGAAATCAATATATATGTGTAAGAACTGAATATATATGCGTAAGAACTGAATATATATGTGTAAGAACTGAATATATATGTGTAAGAACTGAATATATATGTGTAAGAACTGAATATATATGTGTAAGAACTGAATATATATGTGTAAGAAGAACTGAATATATATGCGTAAGAACTGAATATATATGCGTAAGAACTGAATATATATAAGAACTGAATATATATGCGCAAGAACTGAATATATATGTGTAAGAACTGAATATATATGTGTAACAACTGAATATATATGCTTAAGAACTGAATATATATGCGTAAGAACTGAATATATATAGGAACTGAATATATATGCGCAAGAACTGAATATATATGTGTAAGAACTGAATATATATGCTTAAGAACTGAATATATATGCGTATGAACTGAATATATATAGGAACTGAATATATTTGCGCAAGAACTGAATATATATGTGTAAGAACTGAATATATATGTGTAAGAACAAAATATATATGTGTAAGAACTGAACATATATGCGTAAAAACTGAATATATATGCGTAAGAACTGAACATATATGTGTAAGAACTAAATATATATGTGTAAGAACTGAATATATATGTGTAAGAACTGAATATATATGTGTAAGAACTGAATATATATGCGTAAGAACTGAATATATATGTGTAAGAACTAAATATATATGTGTAAGAACTGAATATATATAAGAACTGAATATATATGGGCAAGAACTGAATATATATGTGTAAGAACTGAATATATATGTGTAAGAACTGAATATATATGCTTAAGAACTGAATATATATGCGTAAGAACTGAATATATATATGAAGGAACTGAATATATATGTGTAAGAACTGAATATATATGTGTAATAACTGAATATATATGTGTAAGAACTGAATATATATGCGTCAGAACTGAATATGTATGCTTAAGAACTGAATATATATGTGTAAGAACTGAATATATATGCATAAAAACTGAATATATATGTAAGAACTGAATATATATGTGTAAGAACTGAATATATATGTGTAAGAACTGAATATATATGTGTAAGAACTGAATATATATGTGTAAGAACTAAATATATATGTGTAACAACTGAATATATATGTGTAACAACTGAATATATATGTGTAAAAACTGAATATATATGTGTAAGAACTGAATATATATGTGAAAGAACTGAATATATATGCTTAAGAACTGAATATATATGCGTCAGAACTGAATATATATGTGTAAGAACTGAATATATATGCGTAAGAACTGAATATATATGCGTAAGAACTGAATATATATAAGAACTGAATATATATGAGTAAGAACTGAATATATTTGTGAAAGAACTGAATATATATGTGTAAGAACTGAATATATATGCTTAAGAACTGAATATATATGCATAAGAACGCAATATATATGTGTAAGAACTGAATATATATGTGTAAGAACTGAATATATATGTGTAAGAACTGAATATATATGCGTAAGAACTGAATATATATAAGAACTGAATATATATGCGTAAGAAATCAATATATATGTGTAAGAACTGATTATATATGCGTAAGAACTGAATATATATGCGTAAGAACTGAATATATATAAGAACTGAATATATATGCGTAAGAAATCAATATATATGTGTAAGAACTGAATATATATGCGTAAGAACTGAATATATATGTGTAAGAACTGAATATATATGTGTAAGAACTGAATATATATGTGTAAAAACTGAATATATATGTGTAAGAACTGAATATATATGCGTAAGAACTGAATATATATAAGAACTGAATATATATGCGTAAAAACTGAATATATTTGTGAAAGAACTGAATATATATGTGTAAGAACTGAATATATATGCGTAAGAACTGAATATATATGCGTAAGAACTGAATATAAATGTGTAAGAACTGAATATATATGCATAAGAACTGAATATATATGTGTAAGAACTGAATATATATGTGTCAGAACTGAATATATATGTGTTAGAACTGAATATATATGCTTAAGAACTGAATATATATGCATAAGAACGCAATATATATGTGTAAGAACTGAATATATATGTGTAAGAACTGAATATATATGTGTAAGAACTGAATATATATGCGTAAGAACTGAATATATATAAGAACTGAATATATATGCGTAAGAAATCAATATATATGTGTAAGAACTGATTATATATGCGTAAGAACTGAATATATATGCGTAAGAACTGAATATATATAAGAACTGAATATATATGCGTAAGAAATCAATATATATGTGTAAGAACTGAATATATATGCGTAAGAACTGAATATATATGTGTAAGAACTGAATATATATGTGTAAGAACTGAATATATATGTGTAAGAACTGAATATATATGTGTAAGAACTGAATATATATGTGTAAGAAGAACTGAATATATATGCGTAAGAACTGAATATATATGCGTAAGAACTGAATATATATAAGAACTGAATATATATGCGCAAGAACTGAATATATATGTGTAAGAACTGAATATATATGTGTAACAACTGAATATATATGCTTAAGAACTGAATATATATGCGTAAGAACTGAATATATATAGGAACTGAATATATATGCGCAAGAACTGAATATATATGTGTAAGAACTGAATATATATGCTTAAGAACTGAATATATATGCGTATGAACTGAATATATATAGGAACTGAATATATTTGCGCAAGAACTGAATATATATGTGTAAGAACTGAATATATATGTGTAAGAACAAAATATATATGTGTAAGAACTGAACATATATGCGTAAAAACTGAATATATATGCGTAAGAACTGAACATATATGTGTAAGAACTAAATATATATGTGTAAGAACTGAATATATATGTGTAAGAACTGAATATATATGTGTAAGAACTGAATATATATGCGTAAGAACTGAATATATATGTGTAAGAACTAAATATATATGTGTAAGAACTGAATATATATGTGTAAGAACTGAATATATATGTGTAAGAACTGAATATATATGTGTAAGAACTGAATATATATGTGTAAGAACTGAATATATATGTGTAAGAACTGAATATATATGCGTAAGAACTGAATATATATGCGTCAGAACTGAATATAAATGTGTAAGAACTGAATATATATGTGTAAGAAGTGAATATATATGCGTTAGAACTGAATATATATGCGTTAGAACTGAAAATATATGCGTAAGAACCGAATATATATGCGTAAGAATTGAATATATATGCGTAAGAACTGAGTATATGCGTAAGAAATGAATATATATGCGTAAGAACGGATATAGATGCGTAAGAACTGTATATATATGCGTAAAAACTGAATATATATGCGTAAGAACGAAATATATATGCGTCAGAACGGAATATATATGCGTCGGAACTGAATATATATGTGTAAGAACTGAATATATAAGCGTCAGAACGGAATATATATGCGTCAGAACTTAATATATATGTGTAAGAACTGAATATATATGCGTCTGAACTGAATATATATGCTTAAGAACTGAATATATATGCATAAGAACGCAATATATATGTGTAAGACTGAATATATATGTGTAAGAACTGAATATATATGTGTAAGAACTGAATATATATGCGTAAGAACTGAATATATATAAGAACTGAATATATATGCGTAAGAAATCAATATATATGTGTAAGAACTGACTATATATGCGTAAGAACTGAATATATATGCGTAAGAACTGAATATATATAAGAACTGAATATATATGCGTAAGAAATCAATATATATGTGTAAGAACTGAATATATATGCGTAAGAACTGAATATATATGTGTAAGAACTGAATATATATGTGTAAGAACTGAATATATATGTGTAAGAACTGAATATATATGTGTAAGAACTGAATATATATGTGTAAGAAGAACTGAATATATATGCGTAAGAACTGAATATATATGCGTAAGAACTGAATATATATAAGAACTGAATATATATTCGCAAGAACTGAATATATATGTGTAAGAACTGAATATATATGTGTAACAACTGAATATATATGCTTAAGAACTGAATATATATGCGTAAGAACTGAATATATATAGGAACTGAATATATATGCGCAAGAACTGAATATATATGTGTAAGAACTGAATATATATGCTTAAGAACTGAATATATATGCGTATGAACTGAATATATATAGGAACTGAATATATATGCGCAAGAACTGAATATATATGTGTAAGAACTGAATATATATGTGTAAGAACTAAATATATATGTGTAAGAACTGAACATATATGCGTAAAAACTGAATATATATGCGTAAGAACTGAACATATATGTGTAAGAACTAAATATATATGTGTAAGAACTGAATATATATGTGTAAGAACTGAATATATATGTGTAAGAACTGAATATATATGCGTAAGAACTGAATATATATGTGTAAGAACTAAATATATATGTGTAAGAACTGAATATATATGTGTAAGAACTGAATATATATGTGTAAGAACTGAATATATATGTGTAAGAACTGAATATATATGTGTAAGAACTGAATATATATGTGTAAGAACTGAATATATATGCGTAAGAACTGAATATATATGCGTCAGAACTGAATATATATGCGTAAGAACTGAGTATATGCGTAAGAAATGAATATATATGCGTAAGAACGGATATAGATGCGTAAGAACTGTATATATATGCGTAAAAACTGAATATATATGCGTAAGAACGGAATATATATGTGTAAGAACTGAATATATATGTGTAAGAACTGAATATATATGCGTAAGAACTGAATATATATAAGAACTGAATATATATGCGTAAGAAATCAATATATATGTGTAAGAACTGATTATATATGCGTAAGAACTGAATATATATGCGTAAGAACTGAATATATATAAGAACTGAATATATATGCGTAAGAAATCAATATATATGTGTAAGAACTGAATATATATGCGTAAGAACTGAATATATATGTGTAAGAACTGAATATATATGTGTAAGAACTGAATATATATGTGTAAGAACTGAATATATATGTGTAAGAACTGAATATATATGTGTAAGAAGAACTGAATATATATGCGTAAGAACTGAATATATATGCGTAAGAACTGAATATATATAAGAACTGAATATATATGCGCAAGAACTGAATATATATGTGTAAGAACTGAATATATATGTGTAACAACTGAATATATATGCTTAAGAACTGAATATATATGCGTAAGAACTGAATATATATAGGAACTGAATATATATGCGCAAGAACTGAATATATATGTGTAAGAACTGAATATATATGCTTAAGAACTGAATATATATGCGTATGAACTGAATATATATAGGAACTGAATATATATGCGCAAGAACTGAATATATATGTGTAAGAACTGAATATATATGTGTAAGAACTAAATATATATGTGTAAGAACTGAACATATATGCGTAAAAACTGAATATATATGCGTAAGAACTGAACATATATGTGTAAGAACTAAATATATATGTGTAAGAACTGAATATATATGTGTAAGAACTGAATATATATGTGTAAGAACTGAATATATATGCGTAAGAACTGAATATATATGTGTAAGAACTAAATATATATGTGTAAGAACTGAATATATATGTGTAAGAACTGAATATATATGTGTAAGAACTGAATATATATGTGTAAGAAGTGAATATATATGCGTTAGAACTGAATATATATGCGTAAGAACTGAAAATATATGCGTAAGAACCGAATATATATGCGTAAGAATTGAATATATATGCGTAAGAACTGAGTATATGCGTAAGAAATGAATATATATGCGTAAGAACGGATATAGATGCGTAAGAACTGTATATATATGCGTAAAAACTGAATATATATGCGTAAGAACGGAATATATATGCGTCAGAACGGAATATATATGCGTCGGAACTGAATATATATGTGTAAGAATTGAATATATAAGCGTCAGAACGGAATATATATGCGTCAGAACTGAATATATATGTGTAAGAACTGAATATATATGCGTCTGAACTGAATATGTATGTGTAAGAAGTGAATATATATGCGTAAGAAATAAATATATATGCGTAAGAACTGAATATATATAAGAACTGAATATATATGTGTAAGAACTGAATATATATGCGAAAGAACTGAATATATATGTGTAAGAACTTAATATATATGTGTAAGAACTGAATATATATGTATAAGAACTGAATATATATGTGTAAGAACTGAATATACATGTAAAAGAACTGAATATATATGTGTAAGAACTGAATATATATGCGTAAGAACTGAATATATATGTGTAAGAACTAAATATATATGTGTAAGAACTGAATATATATGTGTAAGAACTAAATATATATGTGTAAGAACTGAATATATGTGTAAGAACTGAATATATATGTGTAAGAAATGAATATATATGTGTAAGAACTGAATATATATGCGTAAGAACTGAATATATATGCGTCAGAACTGAATATAAATGTGTAAGAACTGAATATATATGCGTAAGAACTGAATATATATGCGTAAGAACTGAATATATATAAGAACTGAATATATATGTGATAGAACTGAATATATATGTGTAAGAACTGAATATATATGTATAAGAACTGAATATATATGTGTAAGAACTGAATATATATGTGAAAGAACTGAATATATATGTGTAAGAACTGAATATATATGTGTAAGAACTGAATATATATGTGTAAGAACTGAATATATATGCGTAAGAACTGAAAATATATGTGTAAGAACTAAATATATATGTGTAAGAACTGAATATATATGTGTAAGAACTGAATATATATCTGTAAGAACTGAATATATATGTGTAAGAACTGAATATATATGTGTAAGAACTGAATATATATGTGTAAGAACTGAATATATATGCGTAAGAACTGAATATATATGCGTCAGAACTGAATATAAATGTGTAAGAACTGAATATATATGTGTAAGAAGTGAATATATATGCGTAAGAACTGAATATATATGTGTAAGAACTGAATATATATGCGTAAGAACCGAATATATATGCGTAAGAATTGAATATATATGCGTAAGAACTGAATATATATAAGAACTGAATATATATATGTGTAAGAACTTAATATATATGTGTAAGAACTAAATATATATGCGAAAGAACTGATTATATATGTGTAAGAACTTAATATATATTTGTAAGAACTGAATATATATGTATAAGAACTGAATATATATGTGTAAGAACTGAATATATATGTAAAAGAACTGAATATATATGTGTAAGAACTGAATATATATGCGTAAAAACTGAATATATATGTGTAAGAACTAAATATATATGTGTAAGAACTGAATATATATGTGTAAGAACTGAATATATATGTGTAAGAACTGAATATATATGTGTAAGAACTGAGTGTAAGAACTGAATATATATGTGTAAGAACTGAATATATATGTGTAAGAACTGAATATATATGCGTAAGAACTGAATATATATGCGTCAGAACTGAATATAAATGTGTAAGAACTGAATATATATGTGTAAGAAGTGAATATATATGCGTTAGAACTGAATATATATGCGTAAGAACTGAAAATATATGCGTAAGAACCGAATATATATGCGTAAGAATTGAATATATATGCGTAAGAACTGAGTATATGCGTAAGAAATGAATATATATGCGTAAGAACGGATATAGATGCGTAAGAACTGTATATATATGCGTAAAAACTGAATATATATGCGTAAGAACGGAATATATATGCGTCAGAACGGAATATATATGCGTCGGAACTGAATATATATGTGTAATAACTGAATATATAAGCGTCAGAACGGAATATATATGCGTCAGAACTGAATATATATGTGTAAGAACTGAATATATATGCGTCTGAACTGAATATATATGCTTAAGAACTGAATATATATGCATAAGAACGCAATATATATGTGTAAGAACTGAATATATATGTGTAAGAACTGAATATATATGTGTAAGAACTGAATATATATGCGTAAGAACTGAATATATATAAGAACTGAATATATATGCGTAAGAAATCAATATATATGTGTAAGAACCGATTATATATGCGTAAGAACTGAATATATATGCGTAAGAACTGAATATATATAAGAACTGAATATATATGCGTAAGAAATCAATATATATGTGTAAGAACTGAATATATATGCGTAAGAACTGAATATATATGTGTAAGAACTGAATATATATGTGTAAGAACTGAATATATATGTGTAAGAACTGAATATATATGTGTAAGAACTGAATATATATGTGTAAGAAGAACTGAATATATATGCGTAAGAACTGAATATATATGCGTAAGAACTGAATATATATAAGAACTGAATATATATGCGCAAGAACTGAATATATATGTGTAAGAACTGAATATATATGTGTAACAACTGAATATATATGCTTAAGAACTGAATATATATGCGTAAGAACTGAATATATATAGGAACTGAATATATATGCGCAAGAACTGAATATATATGTGTAAGAACTGAATATATATGCTTAAGAACTGAATATATATGCGTATGAACTGAATATATATAGGAACTGAATATATATGCGCAAGAACTGAATATATATGTGTAAGAACTGAATATATATGTGTAAGAACTAAATATATATGTGTAAGAACTGAACATATATGCGTAAAAACTGAATATATATGCGTAAGAACTGAACATATATGTGTAAGAACTAAATATATATGTGTAAGAACTGAATATATATGTGTAAGAACTGAATATATATGTGTAAGAACTGAATATATATGCGTAAGAACTGAATATATATGTGTAAGAACTGAATATATATGTGTAAGAACTGAATATATATGTGTAAGAACTGAATATATATGTGTAAGAACTGAATATATATGCGTAAGAACTGAATATATATGCGTCAGAACTGAATATAAATGTGTAAGAACTGAATATATATGTGTAAGAAGTGAATATGTATGCGTTAGAACTGAATATATATGCGTAAGAACTGAAAATATATGCGTAAGAACCGAATATATATGCGTAAGAATTGAATATATATGCGTAAGAACTGAGTATATGCATAAGAAATGAATATATATGCGTAACAACGGATATAGATGCGTAAGAACTGTATATATATGCGTAAAAACTGAATATATATGCGTAAGAACGGAATATATATGCGTCAGAACGGAATATATATGCGTCGGAACTGAATATATATGTGTAAGAACTGAATATATAAGCGTCAGAACGGAATATATATGCGTCAGAACTGAATATATATGTGTAAGAACTGAATATATATGCGTCTGAACTGAATATGTATGTGTAAGAAGTGAATATATATGCGTAAGAAATGAATATATATGCGTAAGAACTGAATTATATATAAGAACTGAATATATATGTGTAAGAACTGAATATATATGTGTAAGAACTGAATATATATGTGTAAGAACTGAATATATATGTGTAAGAACTGAATATATATGCGAAAGAACTGAATATATATGTGTAAGAACTTAATATATATGTGTAAGAACTGAATATATATGTATAAGAACTGAATATATATGTGAAAGAACTGAATATACATGTAAAAGAACTGAATATATATGTGTAAGAACTGAATATATATGCGTAAGAACTGAATATATATGTGTAAGAACTAAATATATATGTGTAAGAACTGAATATATATGTGTAAGAACTAAATATATATGTGTAAGAACTGAATATATGTGTAAGAACTGAATATATATGTGTAAGAACTGAATATATATGTGTAAGAATTGAATATATATGCGTAAGAACTGAATATATATGCGTCAGAACTGAATATAAATGTGTAAGAACTGAATATATATGCGTAAGAACTGAATATATATGCGTAAGAACTGAATATATATAAGAACTGAATATATATGTGAAAGAACTGAATATATATGTGTAGAACTGAATATATATGTATAAGAACTGAATATATATGTGTAAGAACTGAATATATATGTGAAAGAACTGAATATATATGTGTAAGAACTGAATATATATGTGTAAGAACTGAATATATATGTGTAAGAACTGAATATATATGCGTAAGAACTGAAAATATATGTGTAAGAACTAAATATATATGTGTAAGAACTGAATATATATGTGTAAGAACTGAATATATATGTGTAAGAACTGAATATATATGTGTAAGAACTGAATATATATGTGTAAGAACTGAATATATATGTGTAAGAACTGAATATATATGCGTAAGAACTGAATATATATGCGTCAGAACTGAATATAAATGTGTAAGAACTGAATATATATGTGTAAGAAGTGAATATATATGCGTAAGAACTGAATATATATGTGTAAGAACTGAATATATATGCGTAAGAACCGAATATATATGCGTAAGAATTGAATATATATGCGTAAGAACTGAATATATATAAGAACTGAATATATATGTGTAAGAACTGAATATATATGTGTAAGAACTGAATATATATGCGAAAGAACTGATTATATATGTGTAAGAACTTAATATATATTTGTAAGAACTGAATATATATGTATAAGAACTGAATATATATGTGTAAGAACTGAATATATATGTAAAAGAACTGAATATATATGTGTAAGAACTGAATATATATGCGTAAAAACTGAATATATATGTGTAAGAACTAAATATATATGTGTAAGAACTGAATATATATGTGTAAGAACTGAATATATATGTGTAAGAACTGAATATATGTGTAAGAACTGAATATATATGTGTAAGAACTGAATATATATGTGTAAGAACTGAATATATATGCTTCAGAACTGAATATATATGCTTCAGAACTGAATATAAATGTGTAAGAACTGGATATATATGCGTAAGGACTGAATATATATGCGTAAGAACTGAATATATATAAGAACTGAATATATATGTGTAAGAACTGAATATATATGCGTAAGAACGGAATATATATGCGTCAGAACTGAATATATATGAGTCGGAACTGAATATATATGTGTAAGAACTGAATATATAAGCGTCAGAACGGAATATATATGCGTCAGAACTGAATATATATGTGTAAGAACTGAATATATATGCGTCTGCACTGAATATGTATGTGTAAGAAGTGAATATATATGCGTAAGAAATGAATATATATGCGTAAGAACTGAATATATATAAGAACTGAATATATATGTGTAAGAACTGAATATATATGTGTAAGAACTGAATATATATGTGTAAGAACTGAATATATATGTGTAAGAACTGAATATATATGCGAAAGAACTGAATATATATGTGTAAGAACTTAATATATATGTGTAAGAACTGAAAATATATGTATAAGAACTGAATATATATGTGTAAGAACTGAATATATATGTAAAAGAACTGAATATATATGTGTAAGAACTGAATATATATGTGTAAGAACTAAATATATATGTGTAAGAACTGAATATATATGTGTAAGAACTGAATATATATGTGTAAGAACTGAATATATATGTGTAAGAACTGAATATATGTGTAAGAACTGAATATATATGTGTAAGAACTGAATATATATGTGTAAGAACTGAATATATATGCTTCAGAACTGAATATATATGCTTCAGAACTGAATATAAATGTGTAAGAACTGAATATATATGCGTAAGGACTGAATATATATGCGTAAGAACTGAATATATATAAGAACTGAATATATATGCTTCAGAACTGAATATATATGCTTCAGAACTGAATATAAATGTGTAAGAACTGAATATATATGCGTAAGGACTGAATATATATGCGTAAGAACTGAATATATATAAGAACTGAATATATATGTGTAAGAACTGAATATATATGCGTAAGAACGGAATATATATGCGTCAGAACTGAATATATATGAGTCGGAACTGAATATATATGTGTAAGAACTGAATATATAAGCGTCAGAACGGAATATATATGCGTCAGAACTGAATATATATGTGTAAGAACTGAATATATATGCGTCTGCACTGAATATGTATGTGTAAGAAGTGAATATATATGCGTAAGAAATGAATATATATGCGTAAGAACTGAATATATATAAGAACTGAATATATATGTGTAAGAACTGAATATATATGTGTAAGAACTGAATATATATGTGTAAGAACTGAATATATATGTGTAAGAACTGAATATATATGCGAAAGAACTGAATATATATGTGTAAGAACTTAATATATATGTGTAAGAACTGAAAATATATGTATAAGAACTGAATATATATGTGTAAGAACTGAATATATATGTAAAAGAACTGAATATATATGTGTAAGAACTGAATATATATGTGTAAGAACTAAATATATATGTGTAAGAACTGAATATATATGTGTAAGAACTGAATATATATGTGTAAGAACTGAATATATGTGTAAGAACTGAATATATATGTGTAAGAACTGAATATATATGTGTAAGAACTGAATATATATGATTAATAACTGAATATATATGCGTAAGAACTGAATATATATGTGTAAGAACTGAATATATATGCATAAGAACTGAATATATATGTGTAAGAACTGAATATATATGTGTAAGCACTGAATATATATGTGTAAGAACTGAATATATATGCTTAAGAACTGAATATATATGCATAAGAACGCAATATATATGTGTAAGAACTGAATATATATGTGTAAGAACTGAATATATATGTGAAAGACCTGAATATATATGCGTAAGAACTGAATATATATGCGTAAGAACTTAATATATATCCGTAAGAACTGATTATATATGCGTAAGAACTGAATATATATGCGTAAGAACTGAATATATATAAGAACTGAATATATATGCGTAAGAAATCAATATATATGTGTAAGAACTGAATATATATGCGACAGAACTGAATATATATGTGGAAGAACTGAATATATATGCGTAAGTACTGAATATATATGCGTAAGAAGTGAATATATATAAGAACTGAATATATATGCGTAAGAACTGAATATATAAGTGAAAGAACTGAATATATATGTGTAAGAACTGAATATATATGTGTAAGAACTGAATATATATGTGTAAGAACTGAATATATATGCGTAAGAACTGAATATATATGCTTAAGAACTGAATATATATGCGTAAGAACTGAATATATATAAGAACTGAATATATATGCGCAAGAACTGAATATATATGTGTAAGAACTGAATATATATGTGTAAGAACTGAATATATATGTGTAAGAACTGAACATATATGCGTAAGAACTGAATATATATGCGTAAGAACTGAATATATATGTGTAAGAACTGAATATATATGTGTAAGAACTGAATATATATGCTTAAGAACTGAATATATATGCGTAAGAACTGAATCTATATAGGAACTGAATATATATGCGCAAGAACTGAATATATATGTGTAAGAACTGAATATATATGTGTAAGAACTGAATATATATGTATAAGAACTGAACATATATGCGTAAAAACTGAATATATATGCGTAAGAACTGTATATATATAAGAACTGAATATATATGCGTAAGAACTGAATATATATATGAAAGAACTGAATATATATGTGTAAGAACTGAATATATATGTGTAATAACTGAATATATATGTGTAAGAACTGAATATATATGCGTCAGAACTGAATATATATGCTTAAGAACTGAATATATATGTGTAAGAACTGAATATATATGCATAAAAACTGAATATATACGTAAGAACTGAATATATATGTGTAAGAACTGAATATATATGTGTAAGAACTGAATATATATGTGTAAGAACTGAATATATATGTGTAAGAACTAAATATATATGTGTAACAACTGAATATATATGTGTTAGAACTGAATATATATGTGTAAGAACTGAATATATATGTGTAAGAACTGAATATATATGTGTAAAAACTGAATATATATGTGTTAGAACTGAATATATATGTGTAAGAACTGAATATATATGCGTAAGAACTGAATATATATGCGTAAGAACTGAATATATATGTGTAAGAACTGAATATATATGCATAAGAACTGAATATATATGTGTAAGAACTGAATATATATGTGTAAGAACTGAATATATATGTGTAAGAACTGAATATATATGCTTAAGAACTGAATATATATGCATAAGAACGCAATATATATGTGTAAGAACTGAATATATATGTGTAAGAACTGAATATATATGTGTAAGAACTGAATATATATGTGAAAGAACTGAATATATATGCGTAAGAACTGAATATATATGCGTAAGAACTGAATATATATGCGTAAGAACTGATTATATATGCGTAAGAACTGATAATATATATGCGTAAGAACTGAATATATATAAGAACTGAATATATATGCGTAAGAAATCAATATATATGTGTAAGAACTGAATATATATGCGTCAGAACTGAATATATATGTGTAAGAACTGAATATATATGCGTAAGAACTGAATATATATGCGTAAGAAGTGAATATATATAAGAACTGAATATATATGCGTAAGAACTGAATATATATGTGAAAGAACTGAATATATATGTGTAAGAACTGAATATATATGTGTAAGAACTGAATATATATGTGTAAGAACTGAATATATATGCTTAAGAACTGAATATATATGCGTAAGAACTGAATATATATTTGAACTGAATATATATGCGCAAGAACTGAATATATATGTGTAAGAACTGAATATATATGTGTAAGAACTGAATATATATGTGTAAGAACTGAACATATATGGGTAAGAACTGAATATATATGCGTAAGAACTGAATATATATGTGTAAGAACTGAATATATATGTGTAAGAACTGAATATATATGCTTAAGAACTGAATATATCTGCGTAAGAACTGAATATATATAGGAACTGAATATATATGCGCAAGAACTGAATATATATGTGTAAGAACTGAATATATATGTGTAAGAACTGAATATATATGTGTAAGAACTGAACATATATGCTTAAAAACTGAATATATATGCGTAAGAACTGAACATATATGTGTAAGAACTAAATATATATGTGTAAGAACTGAATATATATGTGTAAGAACTGAATATATATGTGTAAGAACTGAATATATATGTGTAAGAACTAAATATATATGCTTAAGAACTGAATATATATGCGTAAGAACTGAATATATATGTGTAAGAACTGAATATATATGTGAAAGAACTGAATATATATGTGTAAGAACTGAATATATATGCGTAAGAACTGAATATATATGCGTAAGAACTGATTATATATGCGTAAGAACTGAATATATATGCGTAAGAACTGAATATATATAAGAACTGAATATATATGCGTAAGAAATCAATATATATGTGTAAGAACTGAATATATATGCGTAAGAAATCAATATATATGTGTAAGAACTGAATATATATGTGTAAGAACTGAATATATATGCGTAAGAACTGAATATATATGCGTAAGAAGTGAATATATATGCGTAAGAAATGAATATATATGCGTAAGAACTGAATATATATGTGTAAGAACTGAATATATATGTGTAAGAACTGAATATATATGTGTAAGAACTGAATATATATGTGTAAGAACTAAATATATATGTGTAACAACTGAATATATATGTGTAAGAACTGAATATATATGTGTAAAAACTGAATATATATGTGTTAGAACTGAATATATATGTGTAAGAACTGAATATATATGTGTAAGAACTGAATATATATGTGTAAAAACTGAATATATATGTGTTAGAACTGAATATATATGTGTAAGAACTGAATATATATGTGTAAGAACTGAATATATATGCGTAAGAACTTAATATATATGCGTCAGAACTGAATATATATGTGTAAGAACTGAATATATATGCGTAAGAACTGAATATATATGCGTAAGAACTGAATATATATAAGAACTGAATATATATGCGTAAGAACTGAATATATTTGTAAAAGAACTGAATATATATGTGTAAGAACTGAATATATATGCGTAAGAACTGAATATATATGCGTAAGAACTGAATATATATGTGTAAGAACTGAATATATATGCATAAGAACTGAATATATATGTGTAAGAACTGAATATATATGTGTAAGAACTGAATATATATGTGTAAGAACTGAATATATATGCTTAAGAACTGAATATATATGCATAAGAACGCAATATATATGTGTAAGAACTGAATATATATGTGTAAGAACTGAATATATATGTGTAAGAACTGAATATATATGTGAAAGAACTGAATATATATGCGTAAGAACTGAATATATATGCGTAAGAACTGAATATATATGCGTAAGAACTGATTATATATGCGTAAGAACTGATAATATATATGCGTAAGAACTGAATATATATAAGAACTGAATATATATGCGTAAGAAATCAATATATATGTGTAAGAACTGAATATATATGCGTCAGAACTGAATATATATGTGTAAGAACTGAATATATATGCGTAAGAACTGAATATATATGCGTAAGAAGTGAATATATATAAGAACTGAATATATATGCGTAAGAACTGAATATATATGCTTAAGAACTGAATATATCTGCGTAAGAACTGAATATATATAGGAACTGAATATATATGCGCAAGAACTGAATATATATGTGTAAGAACTGAATATATATGTGTAAGAACTGAATATATATGTGTAAGAACTGAACATATATGCTTAAAAACTGAATATATATGCGTAAGAACTGAACATATATGTGTAAGAACTAAATATATATGTGTAAGAACTGAATATATATGTGTAAGAACTGAATATATATGTGTAAGAACTGAATATATATGTGTAAGAACTAAATATATATGCTTAAGAACTGAATATATATGCGTAAGAACTGAATATATATGTGTAAGAACTGAATATATATGTGAAAGAACTGAATATATATGCTTAAGAACTGAATATATATGCGTAAGAACTGAATATATATGCGTAAGAACTGATTATATATGCGTAAGAACTGAATATATATGCGTAAGAACTGAATATATATAAGAACTGAATATATATGCGTAAGAAATCAATATATATGTGTAAGAACTGAATATATATGCGTAAGAAATCAATATATATGTGTAAGAACTGAATATATATGTGTAAGAACTGAATATATATGCGTAAGAACTGAATATATATGCGTAAGAAGTGAATATATATGCGTAAGAAATGAATATATATGCGTAAGAACTGAATATATATAAGAACTGAATATATATGTGTAAGAACTGAATATATATGTGTAAGAACTGAATATATATGTGTAAGAACTGAATATATATGTGTAAGAACTGAATATATATGCGAAAGAACTGAATATATATGTGTAAGAACTTAATATATATGTGTAAGAACTGAATATATATGTATAAGAAATGAATATATATGTGTAAGAACTGAATATATATGTTAAAGAACTGAATATATATGCGTAAGAACTGAATATATATGTGAAAGAACTGAATATATATGTGTAAGAACTGAATATATATGTGTAAGAACTGAATATATATGTGTTAGAACTGAATATATATGCGTAAGAACTGAATATATATGCTTAAGAACTGAATATATATGCGTAAGAACTGAATATATATAAGAACTGAATATATATGCGCAAGAACTGAATATATATGTGTAAGAACTGAATATATATGTGTAAGAACTGAATATATATGCGTTAGAACTGAATATATATGTGTAAGAACTGAATATATATGCGTAAGAACCGAATATATATGCGTAAGAACTGAGTATATGCGTAAGAACTGAATATATATGCATAAGAACGGATATAGATGCGTAAGAACTGTATATATATGTGTAAGAACTGAATATATATGCGTAAGAACGGAATATATATGCGTCAGAACGGAATATATATGCGTCGGAACTGAATATATATGTGTAAGAACTGAATATATAAGCGTCAGAACGGAATATATATGCGTCAGAACTGAATATATATGTGTAAGAACTGAATATATATGCGCAAGAACTGAATATATATGTGTAAGAACTGAATATATATGTGTAAGAACTGAATATATATGTGTAAGAACTGAACATATATGCTTAAAAACTGAATATATATGCGTAAGAACTGAACATATATGTGTAAGAACTAAATATATATGTGTAAGAACTGAATATATATGTGTAAGAACTGAATATATATGTGTAAGAACTGAATATATATGTGTAAGAACTAAATATATATGCTTAAGAACTGAATATATATGCGTAAGAACTGAATATATATGTGTAAGAACTGAATATATATGTGAAAGAACTGAATATATATGCTTAAGAACTGAATATATATGCGTAAGAACTGAATATATATGCGTAAGAACTGATTATATATGCGTAAGAACTGAATATATATGCGTAAGAACTGAATATATATAAGAACTGAATATATATGCGTAAGAAATCAATATATATGTGTAAGAACTGAATATATATGCGTAAGAAATCAATATATATGTGTAAGAACTGAATATATATGTGTAAGAACTGAATATATATGCGTAAGAACTGAATATATATGCGTAAGAAGTGAATATATATGCGTAAGAAATGAATATATATGCGTAAGAACTGAATATATATAAGAACTGAATATATATGTGTAAGAACTGAATATATATGTGTAAGAACTGAATATATATGTGTAAGAACTGAATATATATGCGAAAGAACTGAATATATATGTGTAAGAACTTAATATATATGTGTAAGAACTGAATATATATGTATAAGAAATGAATATATATGTGTAAGAACTGAATATATATGTTAAAGAACTGAATATATATGCGTAAGAACTGAATATATATGTGAAAGAACTGAATATATATGTGTAAGAACTGAATATATATGTGTAAGAACTGAATATATATGTGTAAGAACTGAATATATATGCGTAAGAACTGAATATATATGCTTAAGAACTGAATATATATGCGTAAGAACTGAATATATATAAGAACTGAATATATATGCGCAAGAACTGAATATATATGTGTAAGAACTGAATATATATGTGTAAGAACTGAATATATATGCGTTAGAACTGAATATATATGTGTAAGAACTGAATATATATGCGTAAGAACCGAATATATATGCGTAAGAACTGAGTATATGCGTAAGAACTGAATATATATGCATAAGAACGGATATAGATGCGTAAGAACTGTATATATATGTGTAAGAACTGAATATATATGCGTAAGAACGGAATATATATGCGTCAGAACGGAATATATATGCGTCGGAACTGAATATATATGTGTAAGAACTGAATATATAAGCGTCAGAACGGATTATATATGCGTCAGAACTGAATATATATGTGTAAGAACTGAATATATATGCGTCTGAACTGAATATGTATGTGTAAGAAGTGAATAAATATGCGTAAGAAATGAATATATATGCGTAAGAACTGAATATATATAAGAACTGAATATATATGTGTAAGAACTGAATATATATGTGTAAGAACTGAATATATATGTGTAAGAACTGAATATATATGTGTAAGAACTGAATATATATGCGAAAGAACTGAATATATATGTGTAAGAACTTAATATATATGTGTAAGAACTGAATATATATGTATAAGAAATGAATATATATGTGTAAGAACTGAATATATATGTTAAAGAACTGAAAATATATGTGTAAGAACTGAATATATATGCGTAAGAACTGAATATATATGTGTAAGAACTAAATATATATGTGTAAGAACTGAATATTTATGTGTAAGAACTGAATATATATGTGTAAGAACTGAATATATGTGTAAGAACTGAATATATATGTGTAAGAACTGAATATATATGTGTAAGAACTGAATATATATGCGCAAGAACTGAATATATATGCGTAAGAACTGAATATATATAAGAACTGAATATATATGCGTAAGAACTGAATATATATATGAAAGAACTGAATATATATGTGTAAGAACTGAATATATATGTGTAAGAACTGAATATATATGTGTAAGAACTGAATATATATACGTAAGAAATGAATATATATGTGTAAGAACTAAATATAAATGTGTAAGAACTGAATATATATGTGTAAGAACTGAATATATATGTGTAAGAACTGAATATATATGTGTAAGAACTTAATATATATGTGTAAGAACTGAATATATATGTATAAGAAATGAATATATATGTGTAAGAACTGAATATATATGTTAAAGAACTGAATATATATGCGTAAGAACTGAATATATATGTGAAAGAACTGAATATATATGTGTAAGAACTGAATATATATGTGTAAGAACTGAATATATATGTTTAAGAACTGAATATATATGCGTAAGAACTGAATATATATGCTTAAGAACTGAATATATATGCGTAAGAACTGAATATATATAAGAACTGAATATATATGCGCAAGAACTGAATATATATGTGTAAGAACTGAATATATATGTGTAAGAACTGAATATATATGCGTTAGAACTGAATATATATGTGTAAGAACTGAATATATATGCGTAAGAACCGAATATATATGCGTAAGAACTGAGTATATGCGTAAGAACTGAATATATATGCATAAGAACGGATATAGATGCGTAAGAACTGTATATATATGTGTAAGAACTGAATATATATGCGTAAGAACGGAATATATATGCGTCAGAACGGAATATATATGCTTCGGAACTGAATATATATGTGTAAGAACTGAATATATAAGCGTCAGAACGGAATATATATGTCGTCAGAACTGAATATATATGTGTAAGAACTGAATATATATGCGTCTGAACTGAATATGTATGTGTAAGAAGTGAATATATATGCGTAAGAAATGAATATATATGCGTAAGAACTGAATATATATAAGAACTGAATATATATGTGTAAGAACTGAATATATATGTGTAAGAACTGAATATATATGTGTAAGAACTGAATATATATGTGTAAGAACTGAATATATATGCGAAAGAACTGAATATATATGTGTAAGAACTTAATATATATGTGTAAGAACTGAATATATATGTATAAGAAATGAATATATATGTGTAAGAACTGAATATATATGTTAAAGAACTGAATATATATGTGTAAGAACTGAATATATATGCGTAAGAACTGAATATATATGTGTAAGAACTGAATATATATGTGTAAGAACTGAATATATATGCGTAAGAACTGAATATATATGCTTAAGAACTGAATATATATGCGTAAGAACTGAATATATATAAGAACTGAATATATATGCGCAAGAACTGAATATATATGTGTAAGAACTGAATATATATGTGTAAGAACTGAATATATATGCGTTAGAACTGAATATATATGTGTAAGAACTGAATATATATGCGTAAGAACCGAATATATATGCGTAAGAACTGAGTATATGCGTAAGAACTGAATATATATGCATAAGAACGGATATAGATGCGTAAGAACTGTATATATATGTGTAAGAACTGAATATATATGCGTAAGAACTGAATATATATACGTAAGAAATGAATATATATGTGTAAGAACTAAATATATATGTGTAAGAACTGAATATATATGTGTAAGAACTGAATATATATGTGTAAGAACTGAATATATATGTGTAAGAACTGAATATATATGTGTAAGAACTGAATATATATGTGTAAGAACTGAATATATATGCGTAAGAACTGAATATATATGCGTCAGAACTGAATATAAATGTGTAAGAACTGAATATATATGTGTAAGAAGTGAATATATATGCGTAAGAACTGAATATATATGTGTAAGAACTGAATATATATGCGTAAGAACCGAATATATATGCGTAAGAATTGAATATATATGCGTAAGAACTGAGTATATGCGTAAGAACTGAATATATATGCGTAAGAACGGATATAGATGCGTAAGAACTGAATATATATGCGTAAAAACTGAATATATATGCGTAAGAACGGAATATATATGCGTAAGAACGGAATATATATGCGTCATAACATAATATATATGTGTAAGAACTGAATATATATGCGTCAGAACGGAATATATATGCGTCAGAACTGAATATATATGTGTAAGAACTGAATATATATGCGTCTGAACTGAATATGTATGTGTAAGAAGTGAATATATATGCGTAAGAAATGAATATATATGCGTAAGAAATGAATATATATAAGAACTGAATATATATGTGTAAAAACTGAATATATATGTGTAAGAACTGAATATATATGCGAAAGAACTGATTATATATGTGTAAGAACTTAATATATATGTGTAAGAACTGAATATATATGTATAAGACCTGAATATATATGTGTAAGAACTGAATATATATGCGTCAGAACTGAATATTAATGCTTAAGAACTGAATATATATGTGTAAGAACTGAATATATATGCTTCAGAACTGAATATATATGCTTCAGAAATGAATATAAATGTGTAAGAACTGAATATATATGCGTAAGAACTGAATATATATGCGTAAGAACTGAATATATATAAGAACTGAATATATATGCGTAAGAACTGAATATATATAAGAACTGAATATATATGCGTAAGAAATCAATATATATGTGTAAGAACTGAATATATATGCGTAAGAAATCAATATATATGTGTAAGAACTGAATATATATGTGTAAGAACTGAATATATATGCGTAAGAACTGAATATATATGCGTCAGAACTGAATATATATGTGTAAGAACTGAATATATATGCGTAAGAACTGAATATATATGCGTAAGAACTGAATATATATAAGAACTGAATATATATGCGTAAGAACTGAATATATTTGTGAAAGAACTGAATATATATGTGTAAGAACTGAATATATATGCGTAAGAACTGAATATAAATGCGTAAGAACTGAATATATATGTGTAAGAACTGAATATATATGCATAAGAACTGAATATATATGTGTAAGAACTGAATATATATGTGTAAGAACTGAATATATATGTGTAAGAACTGAATATATATGCGTAAGAACTGAATATATATGCGTAAGAACTGAATATATATGCGTAAGAACTGAATATATATGCGCAAGAACTGAATATATATGCGCAAGAACTGAATATATATGTGTAAGAACTGAATATATATGTGTACGAACTGAATATATATGTGTAAGAACTGAATATATATGTGTAAGAACTAAATATATATGTGTAACAACTAAATATATATGTGTAAGAACTGAATATATATGCGTAAGAACTGAATATATATGCGTAAGAACTGAATATATATTGCGCAAGAACTGAATATATATGTGAAAGAACTGAATATATATGTGTAAGAACTGAATATATATGCGTAAGAACTGAATATATATGCGTAAGAACTGAATATATATGTGTAAGAACTGAATATATATGTGTAAGAACTGAATATATATGCGTAAGAACTGAATATATATGCGTAAGAACTGAATATATATGTGTAAGAACTGAATATATGTGTGAAAGAACTGAATATATATGTGTAAGAACTGATTATATATGCGTAAGAACTGAATATATATGCATAAGAACTGAATATATGTGTGAAAGAACTGAATATATATGTGTAAGAACTGAATATATATGATTGTAATAACTGAATATATATGCGTAAGAACTGAATATATATGTGTAAGAACTGAATATATATGCATAAGAACTGAATATATATGTGTAAGAACTGAATATATATGTGTAAGCACTGAATATATATGTGTAAGAACTGAATATATATGCTTAAGAACTGAATATATATGCATAATTACGCAATATATATGTGTAAGAACTGAATATATATGTGTAAGAACTGAATATATATGTGAAAGACCTGAATATATATGCGTAAGAACTGAATATATATGCGTAAGAACTTAATATATATGCGTAAGAACTGATTATATATGCGTAAGAACTGAAAATATATGCGTAAGAACTGAATATATATAAGAACTGAATATATATGCGTAAGAAATCAATATATATGTGTAAGAACTGAATATATATGCGACAGAACTGAATATATATGTGGAAGAACTGAATATATATGCGTAAGTACTGAATATATATGCGTAAAAACTGAATATATATGCTTAAGAACTGAATATATATGCGTAAGAACTGAATATATATAAGAACTGAATATATATGCGCAAGAACTGAATATATATGTGTAAGAACTGAATATATATGTGTAAGAACTGAATATATATGTGTAAGAACTGAACATATATGCGTTAGAACTGAATATATATGCGTAAGAACTGAATATATATGTGTAAGAACTGAATATATATGTGTAAGAACTGAATATATATGCTTAAGAACTGAATATATATGCGTAAGAACTGAATCTATATAGGAACAGAATATATATGCGCAAGAACTGAATATATATGTGTAAGAACTGAATAAATATGTGTAAGAACTGAATATATATGTATAAGAACTGAACATATATGCGTAAAAACTGAATATATATGCGTAAGAACTGTATATATATAAGAACTGAATATACATGCGTAAGAACTGAATATATATATGAAAGAACTGAATATATATGTGTAAGAACTGAATATATATGTGTAATAACTGAATATATATGTGTAAGAACTGAATATATATGCGTCAGAACTGAATATATATGCTTAAGAACTGAATATATATGTGTAAGAACTGAATATATATGCATAAAAACTGAATATATACGTAAGAACTGAATATATATGTGTAAGAACTGAATATATATGTGTAAGAACTGAATATATATGTGTAAGAACTGAATATATATGTGTAAGAACTAAATATATATGTGTAACAACTGAATATATATGTGTAAGAACTGAATATATATGTGTAAAAACTGAATATATATGTGTTAGAAC
>JAWPHD010021796.1:0-27099 GCA_037043455.1 Cyrtodaria siliqua
TTGATAGTTCTGGTTCACCACCCAATACCTTCCTGTATCTAAACTCAAGCTATTTTGATAGTTCTGGTTCACCACCCAATACCTTCCTGTCTCTAAACTCAAGCTATTTTGATAGTTCTGTTCACCACTCAGTACCTTCCTGTCTCTAAACTCAAGCTATTTTGATAGTTCTGGTTCACCACCCAGTATCTTCCTGTCTTTAAACTCAAGCTATTTTGATAGTTCTGGTTCACCACCCAATATCTTGCTGTCTCTAAACTCAAGCTATTTTGATAGTTCTGGTTCACCACCCAATACCTTCCTGTATCTAAACTCAAGCTATTTTGATAGTTGTGGTTCACCTCTCAGTACCTTCCTGTCTCTAAACTCAAGCTATTTTGATAGTTCTGGTTCACCACCCAATACCTTCCTGTCTCTAAACTCAAGCTATTTTGATAGTTCTGGTTCACCACCCAATATCTTCCTGTCTCTAAACTCAAGCTATTTTGATAGTTCTGGTTCACCACCCAATATCTTCCAGTATCTAAACTCAAGCTATTTTGATAGTTCTGGTTCACCACCCAGTACCTTCCTGTCTCTAAACACAAGCTATTTTGATAGTTCTGTTCACCACCCAGTACCTTCCTGTCTCTAAACTCAAGCTATTTTGATAGTTCTGGTTCACCACCCAGTACCTTCCTGTCTCTAAACTCAAGCTATTTTGATAGTTCTGGTTCACCACCCAGTACCTTCCTGTCTCTAAACTAAAGCTATTTTGATAGTTCTGGTTCACCACCCAGTACCTTCCTGTCTCTAAACTCAAGCTATTTTGATAGTTCTGGTTCACCACCCAGTACCTTCCTGTATCTAAACTAAAGCTATTTTGATAGTTCTGGTTCACCACTCAGTACCTTCCTGTCTCTAAACTCAAGCTATTTTGATAGTTCTGGTTCACCACCCAGTATCTTCCTGTATCTAAACTCAAGCTATTTTGATAGTTCCTGTTCACCTCCCAGTACCTTCCTGTCTCTAAACTCAAGCTATTTTGATAGTTCTGGTTCACCACCCAGTATCTTCCTGTCTCTAAACTCAAGCTATTTTGATAGTTCTGGTTAACCACCCAGTACCTTCCTGTCTCTAAACTCAAGCTATTTTGATAGTTCTGGTTCACCACCCAATACCTTCCTGTATCTAAACTCAAGCTATTTTGATAGTTCTGGTTCACCACCCAGTACCTTCCTGTCTCTAAACTCAAGCTATTTTGATAGTTCTGGTTCACCACCCAGTATCTTCCTGTCTCTAAACTCAAGCTATTTTGATAGTTCTGGTTCACCACCCAGTATTTTCCTGTCTCTAAACTCAAGCTATTTTGATAGTTCTGGTTCACCACCCAGTATCTTCCTGCTTCTAAACTCAAGCTATTTGATAGTTCTGGTTCACCACCCAGTACCTTCCTGTCTCTAAACTCAAGCTATTTTGATAGTTCTGGTTCACCACCCAATACATTCCTGTCTCTAAACTCAAGCTATTTTGATAGTTCTGGTTCACCACCCAGTATCTTCCTGTATCTAAACTCAATCTATTTGATAGTTCTGGTTCACCTCCCAGTATCTTCCTGTATATAAACTCAAGCTATTTTGATAGTTCTGGTTCACCACCCAATACCTTCCTGTCTCTAAACTCAAGCTATTTTGATAGTTCTGGTTCACCACCCAGTATATTCCTGTATCTAAACTCAAGCTATTTTGATAGTTCTGGTTCACCACCCAGTATCTTACTGTATCTAAACTCAAGCTATTTTGATAGTTCTGGTTACCACCCAATACCTTCCTGTCTCTAAACTCAAGCTATTTTGATAGTTCTGGTTCACCACCCAGTATCTTCCTGTATCTAAACTCAAGCTATTTTGATAGTTCTGGTTCACCACCCAATACCTTCCTGTATCTAAACTCAAGCTATTTTGATAGTTCTGGTTCACCACCCAATACCTTCCTGTATCTAAACTCAAGCTATTTTGATAGTTCTGGTTCACCACCCAATACCTTCCTGTATCTAAACTCAAGCAATTTTGATAGTTCTGGTTCACCACCCAATACCTTCCTGTCTCTAAACTCAAGCTATTTTGATAGTTCTGGTTCACCACCAAGTACCTTCCTGTCTCTAAACTCAAGCTATTTTGATAGTTCTGGTTCACCACCCAATACCTTCCTGTATCTAAACTCAAGCTATTTTGATAGTTCTGGTTCACCACCCAATACCTTCCTGTATCTAAACTCAAGCTATTTTGATAGCTCTGGTTCACCACTCAGTATCTTCCTGTCTCTTAACTCAAGCTATTTTGATAGTTCTGGTTCACCACCCAATACCCTCCTGTCTCTAAACTCAAGCTATTTTGATAGTTCTGGTTCACCACCCAATACCTTCCTGTATCTAAACTCAAGCTATTTTGATAGTTCTGGTTCACCACCCAATACCTTCCTGTATCTAAACTCAAGCTATTTTGATAGCTCTGGTTCACCACTCAGTACCTTCCTGTCTCTAAACTCAAGCTATTTTGATAGTTCTGGTTCACCACCCAGTATCTTCCTGTCTCTAAACTCAAGCTATTTTGATAGTTCTGGTTCACCACCCAGTATCTTCCTGTCTCTAAACTCAAGCTATTTTGATAGTTCTGGTTCACCACCCAATACCTTCCTGTCTCTAAACTCAAGCTATTTTGATAGTTCTGGTTCACCACTCAGTACCTTCCTGTCTCTAAACTCAAGCTATTTTGATAGTTCTGGTTCACCACCCAGTATCTTCCTGTCTTTAAACTCAAGCTATTTTGATAGTTCTGGTTCACCACCCAATATCTTCCTGTCTCTAAACTCAAGCTATTTTGATAGTTCTGGTTCACCACCCAATACCTTCCTGTATCTAAACTCAAGCTATTTTGATAGTTCTGGTTCACCTCTCAGTACCTTCCTGTCTCTAAACTCAAGCTATTTTGATAGTTCTGGTTCACCACCCAATACCTTCCTGTCTCTAAACTCAAGCTATTTTGATAGTTCTGGTTCACCACCCAATATCTTCCTGTCTCTAAACTCAAGCTATTTTGATAGTTCTGGTTCACCACCCAGTACCTTCCTGTATCTAAACTAAAGCTATTTTGATAGTTCTGGTTCACCACTCAGTACCTTCCTGTCTCTAAACTCAAGCTATTTTGATAGTTCTGGTTCACCACCCAGTATCTTCCTGTATCTAAACTCAAGCTATTTTGATAGTTCCTGTTCACCACCCAGTACCTTCCTGTCTCTAAACTCAAGCTATTTTGATAGTTCTGGTTCACCACCCAGTATCTTCCTGTCTCTAAACTCAAGCTATTTTGATAGTTCTGGTTAACCACCCAGTACCTTCCTGTCTCTAAACTCAAGCTATTTTGATAGTTCTGGTTCACCACCCAATACCTTCCTGTATCTAAACTCAAGCTATTTTGATAGTTCTGGTTCACCACCCAGTACCTTCCTGTCTCTAAACTCAAGCTATTTTGATAGTTCTGGTTCACCACCCAGTATCTTCCTGTCTCTAAACTCAAGCTATTTTGATAGTTCTGGTTCACCACCCAGTATCTTCCTGTCTCTAAACTCAAGCTATTTTGATAGTTCTGGTTCACCACCCAGTATCTTCCTGCTTCTAAACTCAAGCTATTTTGATAGTTCTGGTTCACCACCCAGTACCTTCCTGTCTCTAAACTCAAGCTATTTTGATAGTTCTGGTTCACCACCCAATATCTTCCTGTCTCTAAACTCAAGCTATTTTGATAGTTCTGGTTGACCACCCAGTATCTTCCTGTCTCTAAACTCAAGCTATTTTGATAGTTCTGGTTAACCACCCAGTATCTTAATGTATCTAAACTCAAGCTATTTTGATAGTTCTGGTTCACCACCCAGTATCTTCCTATATCTAAACTCAAGCTATTTTGATAGTTCTGGTTCACCACCCAGTATCTTCCTGTATCTAAACTCAAGCTATTTTGATAGTTCTGGTTCACCACCCAGTATCTTCCTATATCTTAACTCAATCTATTTTGATAGTTCTAGTTCACCACCCAGTATCTTCCTGTATCTAAACTCAAGCTATTTTGATAGTTCTGGTTCACCACCCAGTATCTTCCTGTCTCTAAACTCAAGCTATTTTGATAGTTCTGGTTCACCACCCAGTATCTTCCTGTATCTAAACTCGAGCTATTTTGATAGTTCTGGTTCACCACCCAGTACCTTCCTGTCTCTAAACTCAAGCTATTTTGATAGTTCTGGTTCACCACCCAGTACCTTCCTGTCTCTAAACTCAATCTATTTTGATAGTTCTGGTTCACCACTCATTATCTTCCTGTATCTAAACTCAAGCTATTTTGAGCTATTTTAATAGTTCAGATTCACCACCCAGTGCCTTCCTGTATCTAAACTCGAGCTATTTTGATAGTTCTGGTTCACCACCCAATACCTTCCTGTATCTAAACTCAAGCTATTTTGATAGTTCTGGTTCACCACCCAGTACCTTCCGTACTCTAAACTCAAGCTATTTTGATAGTTCTGGTTCACCACCCAGTACCTTCCTGTATCTAAACTCAAGCTATTTTGATAGTCCTGGTTCACCACCCAATACCTTCCTGTCTCTAAACTCAATCTATTTTGATAGTTCTGGTTCACCACCCAATACCTTCCTGTATCTAAACTCGAGCTATTTTGATAGTTCTGGTTCACCACCCAATACCTTCCTGTCTCTAAACTCAAGCTATTTTGATAGTCCTGGTTCACCACCCAATACCTTCCTGTATCTAAACTCGGGCTATTTTGATAGTTCTGGTTCACCACCCAATACCTTCCTGTATCTAAACTCAAGCTATTTTGATAGTTCTGGTTCACCACCCAGTACCTTCCTGTCTCTAAACTCAATCTATTTTGATAGTTCTGGTTCACCACTCAGTATCTTCCTGTATCTAAACTCAAGCTATTTTGATAGTTCTGGTTCACCACCCAGTATCTTCCTGTATCTAAACTCAAGCTATTTTGATAGTTCTGGTTCACCACCCAGTATCTTCCAATATCTAAACTCAAGCTTTTTTGATAGTTCTAGTTCACCACCCAGTATCTTCCTGTATCTAAACTCAAGCTATTTTGATAGTTCTGGTTCACCACCCAGTATCTTCCTGTCTCTAAACTCAAGCTATTTTGATTGTTCTGGTTCACCACCCAGTATCTTCCTGTATCTAAACTCGAGCTATTTTGATAGTTCTGGTTCACCACCCAGTACCTTCCTGTCTCTAAACTCAAGCTATTTGGATAGTTCTGGTTCACCACCCAGTACCTTCCTGTCTCTAAACTCAATCTATTTTGATAGTTCTGGTTCACCACTCATTATCTTCCTGTATCTAAACTCAAGCTATTTTGATAGTTCTGGTTCACCACCCAGTATCTTCCTGTATCTAAACTCAAGCTATTTTGATAGCTCTGGTTCACCACCCAGTATCTTCCTGTCTCTAAACTCAAGCTATTTTGATAGTTCTGGTTCACCACCCAGTACCTTCCTGTATCTAAACTCAAGGTATTTTGATAGTTCTGGTTCACCACCCAGTACCTTCCTGTATCTAAACTCAAGCTATTTTGATAGTTCTGGTTCACCACCCAGTACCTTCCTGTATCTAAACTCAAGGTATTTTGATAGTTCTGGTTCACCACCCAGTACCTTCCTGTATCTAAACTCAAGGTAATTTGATAGTTCTGGTTTACCACCCAGTACCTTCCTGTATCTAAACTCAAGCTATTTTGATAGTTCTGGTTCACCACCCAGTACCTTCCTGTATCTAAACTCAAGGTATTTTGATAGTTCTGGTTCACCACCCAGTATCTTCCTGTATCTAAACTCAAGCTATTTTGATAGTTCTGGTTCACCACCCAGTACCTTCCTGTATCTAAACTCAAGGTATTTTGATAGTTCTGGTTCACCACCCAGTACCTTCCTGTATCTAAACTCAAGCTATTTTGATAGTTTTGGTTCACCACCCAGTACCTTCCTGTATCTAAACTCAAGGTATTTTGATAGTTCTGGTTCACCACCCAGTACCTTCCTGTATCTAAACTCAAGTTTTTTTGATAGTTCTGGTTCACCACCCAGTACCTTCCTGTATCTAAACTCAAGCTATTTTGATAGTTTTGGTTCACCACCCAATATCTTCCTGTATCTAAACTCAAGCTATTTTGATAGTTTTGGTTCACCACCCAGTATCTTCCTGTCTCTAAACTCAAGCTATTTTGATAGTTCTGGTTCACCACCCAGTACCTTCCTGTATCTAAACTCAAGCTATTTTGATAGTTCTGGTTCACCACCCAATATCTTCCTATATCTAAACTCAAGCTATTTTGATAGTTTTTGTTCACCACCCAGTATCTTCCTGTCTCTAAACTCAAGCTATTTTGATAGTTCTGGTTCAACATCCAGTACCTTCCTGTATCTAAACTCAAGCTATTTTGATAGTTTTGGTTCACCACCCAGTATCTTCCTGTCTCTAAACTCAAGCTATTCTGATAGTTCTGGTTCATCACCCAGTACCTTCCTGTCTCTAAACTCAAGCTATGGTGCAACACCTAATTTCTTCCTGTATCTAAACTCAAGCTATTTTGATAGTTCTGGTTCACCACCCAGTATCTTCCTGTATCTAAACTCAAGATATTTTGATAGTTCTGGTTCACCACCCAATATCTTCCTGTATCTAAACTCAAGATATTTTGATAGTTTTGGTTCACCACCCAGTATCTTCCTGTCTCTAAACTCAAGCTATTTTGATAGTTCTGGTTCACCACCAAGTACCTTACTGTATCTAAACTCAAGCTATTTTGATAGTTTTGGTTCACCACCCAGTATCTTCCTGTCTCTAAACTCAAGCTATTTTGATAGTTTTGGTTCACCACCCAGTATCTTCCTGTCTCTAAACTCAAGCTATTTTGATAGTTCTGGTTCACCACCCAGTACCTTACTGTATCTAAACTCAAGGTATTTTGATAGCTCTGGTTCACCACCCAGTACCTTCCTGTATCTAAACTCAAGCTATTTTGATAGTTCTGGTTCACCACCCAGTACCTTCCTGTATCTAAACTCAAGGTAATTTGATAGCTCTGGTTCACCACCCAGTACCTTACTGTATCTAAACTCAAGCTATTTTGATAGTTCTGGTTCACCACCCAGTACCTTACTGTATCTAAACTCAAGGTATTTTGATAGCTCTGGTTCACCACCCAGTACCTTCCTGTATCTAAACTCAAGCTATTTTGATAGTTTTGGTTCACCACCCAGTACCTTCCTGTCTCTAAACTCAAGCTATTTTGATAGTTCTGGTTCACCATCCAGTACCTTCCTGTCTCTAAACTCAAGCTATTTTGATAGTTCTTGTTCAACACCCAGTACCTTCCTGTCTCTAAACTCAAGCTATTTTGATAGTTCTGGTTCACCACCCAATATCTTCCTGTATCTACACCCAGTACCATCCTTAACTATTGCTATTTTTATTGTTCTTGTTCACCACCCTGTCCCAGAACCTTCATGTCTCTAAACTCTTGCTATTTCAAAAAGTTCTGGTTCGCCAGTCTCTAAACGCTTGCTAGGTTTATAGTTCTAGTTCACCACCCAGAAACTTCCTTCTCTAAACTACTGCTATTATGATTGTTTTTCTTCTTTGATATTTGCCATTGTTGAAAAATAGCGGGAATTACTATTGTGATCGTGTATGCTGTCAGAAAATCAAAATGAGTGCCACATGCACGTATGTTTACCATACGCAATAGTTGTGAAATACTGTAGTCTGTGTGAAATTAAAAATTTGCTATCTAATTTGATGTTAGAAACATAGCAAATACTTTGAGAAATCCAGTCAAAGATATAAAAAGACTAGCAAAGAAAAAAACAAGCCTCTGCCTTGATGTGAACCTTTCTGTGAAATTTCACTTTCCTAAATTGCCCAAATAATTAATTTCCGATTACAAACAAGGTCACAATAACGCGCATATTTCAATCTTAACAACTCATAAACTGACTAGGGGTTATTTGTACAACGCTGAAAGAGATATTTATACCTATTCAAAATGCGCAGTATTTCATTACTTGGCTTATTATATACGTATTGTGCCTTTAAGAGTGTGTGAAATTGTTACTCCAGATTGAAGACGCTTATTTTATCAATGTTAACTATTTGAACATGTGATGCGTACAAGTGTCAATACAATATAGATGTCAATAGTTGAAGGATATCGGGTGAATGGAAATTTATAGGGACACACGGCAATCTTAAAGGGAACATGGTAATATCAAAGGGACACATGGCAATATCAAAGTAACACATGGCAATATCAAAGGAACACACGGCAATATCAAAGGAACACACGGCAATATCAAAGGAACACACGACAATATCAAAGGAACACACGGCCATATCAAAGGAACACATGGCAATATCAAAGGAACACACGGCCATATCAAAGGAACACACGGCCATATCAAAGGAACACACGGGCCATATCAAAGGAACACACGGCAATATCAAAGGAACACACGGCCATATCAAAGGAACACACAGCAATATCACAGCAATATCAAAGGAACACACGGCCATATCAAAGGAACACACGGCATATCAAAGGAACACACGGCAATATCAAAGGAACATACGGCAATATCAAAGGAACACACGGCCATATCAAAGGAACACACGGCCATATCACAGGAACACATGGCAATAGCAAAGGAACACACGGCAATATCAAAGGAACATATGGCAATATCAAAGGAACACACGGCCATATCAAAGGAACACACGGCCATATCAAAGGAACACATGGCAATATCAAAGGAACACACGGCCATATCAAAGGAACACACGGCCATATCAAAGGAACACACGGCAATATCAAAGGAACACACGGCAATATCAAAGGAACATATGGCAATATCAAAGGAACACATGGCAATATCAAAGGAACACACGGCCATATCAAAGGAACACACGGCCATATCAAAGGAACACATGGCAATATCAAAGGAACACACGGCCATATCAAAGGAACACACGGCCATATCAAAGGAACACATGGCAATATCAAAGGAACACACGGCCATATCAAAGGAACACACGGCAATATCAAAGGAACACACGGCAATATCAAAGGAACACAGGGCAATATCAAAGGAACACACGGCAATATCAAAGGAACACACGGCCATATCAAAGGAACACACGGCCAAAGGAACACACGGCAATATCAAAGGAACACATGGCAATATCAAAGGAACACACGGCCATATCAAAGGAACACACGGCCATATCAAAGGAACACATGGCAATATCAAAGGAACACACGGCAATATCAAAGGAACATACGGCAATATCAAAGGAACACACGGCCATATCAAAGGAACACACGGCCATATCAAAGGAACACATGGCAATATCAAAGGAACACACGGCCATATCAAAGGAACACACGGCCATATCAAAGGAACACACGGCAATATCAAAGGAACACACGGCAATATCAAAGGAACACACGGCCATATCAAAGGAACACACGGCAATATCAAAGGAACACACGGCCATATCAAAGGAACACACGGCCATATCAAAGGAACACACGGCAATATCAAAGGAACACACGGCAATATCAAAGGAACACACGGCAATATCAAAGGAACACATGGCAATATCAAAGGAACACACGGCAATATCAAAGGAACACGGCCATATCAAAGGAACACACGGCCATATCAAAGGAACACACGGCAATATCAAAGGAACACACGGCAATATCAAAGGAACACACGGCAATATCAAAGGAACACATGGCAATATCAAAGGAACACACGGCAATATCAAAGGAACACATGGCAATATCAAAGGAACACACGGCAATATCAAAGGAACACATGGCAATATCAAAGGAACACACGGCAATATCAAAGGAACACACGGAAATCTGGAAATGGTATCAAGCGTTAAAATGTGCGTCTCGATTTATTAATTGAGTATTAACTTGAAACCTGTTTTTATATATTAAATAAGACTTTGAGTTTTCATTTTGTCTTCGTTATTCTTCCATAGATTATAATTGGTGCAATATAATCAACAGTTAGAAATATGCAAAAGCAATTGGCTTCATGCTATTCTTGGCTTCATACTATTCTTATAATAGATGTTAATGCCTGAACAAAGGCAATGTATATAGAAAAACTAACTGGACTTACCGAGTTTTTAAAAAATCAAGATTGCCATATGTCCCTTTAAGGTCTGTTTTATACATGTTTACGCATTATAACAAATCGTCTACTAAGTGTCTCATGTTGTTCTCCACAATTCCACTCATTACAAAGCTGAATTTATATGTCTTAGACATGTTTGGATTTATTAGAAAATACTGGGTTTGATCACATTTGAATTCATGTATTTGAATACAATACAAAAGTATTAAATTAAATTTGAAATAACGTTAAGTCAATTGATCGATTTAACTTGAACAAATACTAAGTAAATTATATCAATAAAATATTAAGTTATATTTCTGTAAAAGTTTTGAATACATCAGTGCATTATGAAGGTGTATTAAAGATGAATGGCCACCCTTTTTATAATATCATCAATTAACAAATGTAACTCTTAAACATCATATGAACATTTTTTGATAGTCCCGGAGAGAAACATATATTTAAAACCGCTACTAAGCTGTATGTAAAACTAAGTATCATTCGCATGACGTAGATAGGTAGTTACTTTTACCACTGCGTGACTGCATGGGGAAATGAGGTTAATCTGAATTGTATAGCTGCACAACTATTGCCAGATAATTGATAAATACATTTACCTGTGGATTAATTTACCTGTTCAATGTTTTCTACGTCATCAAATAAAATCTTATTCTCGCTTTTCACAGATATTGCAATGTGTGAATTGTAAATATCTATTGTTGTGTATTGATTTCGATTTAAATAAACATAAACATGTTCATGAAACAAAACATGGCCTGGGAACTTTAAGCCAATTTATCAGTGTGGCATTATGTGGGTTAAATTATCGCATGATTTGTTTGCATTTGATTATGATGTATATTTATGTAACATGTATATTTTACCAACAAACTCCAACGTTTTAAATAATGAAGAAATTGATTTTTTCGAACAACTTGAAATAGGTATTGAAAAATATAGTAATCAAGGTAAAATTTTCACAATGGGTGACTTCAATAGTAGAACATCGAATTTACCTGATCTTCTCGATTTTGACCGATATTTAGAAGATGACGACTCGATAGTAAACACGGAAAACATCCCTCCACGAGTAAATAAAGATCACGTGATCGACATGAATGGGCGTCGTTTACTTCAATTATGTCAAACGACTGGACTGATAATTGCAAATGGGCGTTTGTTTTCAGATAGTAATTTGGGAGAATTCACGTTTTGTTCCCATACAGGTGGTATGAGCACCGTAGATTATCTATTACTTAATTTCTCAGATTGTAGTTGTATTTCAAACTTTAAGATATTAGATTTTAACGAATTTTCTGATCATGCGCCAGTATATACTTGTTTTAAAACAAAACTAGCACGAAATAATGCACCTGACCCCGACATAGTAAATGAACCGATGCAAAATAAAATCGTGTGGGACGAGTCTAAGATCAACTCGTTTAGAGACGTACTCATGAATAACAATGAGCGAATTCAAAGCATGCTCGACGATGTAAACATAAACAATAATCAAATCGACGACATAGTCAATTCGTTCACAACTTACATGTATGATAGCGCATTCAGCGTATTTGGTAAATCTTATAAAAAACAAAATAAATCGGAGGAAACTGACTTTAATAATAAAGACTGGTTTAACGGAGAATGTTATCAAGCTAAACGCGATTTTAAAACAGCAAGAAATGCATTTGTAAAAGAAAAGAATGACGCAAACAAACATGTATTTATTTCAACGCGCTCTATTTATAATCGCGTGAAACGGAAATCTAGAAACAAATATAAAATAAGTGAAGGCAAACGATTACAAGCTTTAGCGAAAAAACAACCTCGAAAATTTTGGAAATCTTTAAAAAAGAAATATAAAAACAAATCAGCTGACGCAAAAAATCTAAATATCACAGATCTATTCGATCATTTTAAAAAAATGTTCGGAAACGCAAACGAGTCAGAACAACAGCCTCCGGACATAGAAGGTACATTCGATCAAGAATTAGACGCGGAGATAACAGAAAACGAACTACGAGCCGCGATTTTCCACCAGAAGAATCATAAATCTTGTGGATTGGATAATTTAAATAGCGAAATATTTCAATCATGTTATGATATAATCTCACCATTTCTATTAAAACTGTATAATCGTCTGTTAAATAACGGTGAATACCCTGTAACATGGGGCGAAGGAATTATCATTCCAGTCTTTAAAAATGGAAATAATGATGATGCAAACAATTATAGGGGAATCACACTTATAAATGTATTGGGAAAAATATATTCTCAAATTTTACTTAATCGTGTAACTATATGGTCAGACAAATACGATAAGATATCGCAAAACCAGTTTGGATTTCAAAAGGGTAAATCTACTGTAGATTGTATATTTGTATTTTATTCTATTATTGCAAAGGTGTTAAGCTTAGGAAAAAAACTGTATTGTGCTTTCATAGACTATGAAAAAGCATTCGATAGAATAGTCCGCTCACTTTTATGGCATAAGCTTCTAGCCCAAAATGTAAGTCTTAAAATTGTAAATGCCATTAAATCTATGTACACTGTGGTAAAGTCATGTATACGATATAAGTCTGCTTTATCAGACTTTGTGGAATCACATATCGGAGTGAAACAAGGAGATCCGAGCTCTCCTTTGATGTTTATGATGTTTATAAACGATATTGTATCAAATGTTAACTCTGATTTAGAAGACATTTTTACGATAGATGATCTTAAAATATTCATGCTTCTTTACGCGGACGATGCAGTAGTCTTTGCTTTATCTCCCGATACGTTACAGTCTATGTTGAACGATATACAATCATATTGTCATACATGGGGTCTGAAAATAAATACAGCAAAAACAAAAATAATGATCTTTGAAAAAGGTCGTCACACTACATATGAGTTCATACTAAATAATATAACATTAGAAGTAGTTAATTCCTTTAAATATCTTGGGATTCACTTTTTTAAAAACGGTAATTGGTTTAGAACGCAAAAAAGATTGGCACAACATGCTTCGTTTGCACTGCATAATCTTTTCTCTGTTTTTAACCGAATAGAATTACCCATTTCTGAGAAATGCAAGCTGTTTGACACTTTAGTGGTGTCTGTATTAAATTATAGTTCGGAAGTTTGGGGATCACACGATGCAAAAGACGTCGAACTTATATATACGAAATTTTGCAGGAAGATTTTATCCGTAAAAAGGTCGACAAATCTTACAGGTTTATATGGTGAACTAGGTAGAGTTCCGCTCTATGTAAAGAGAAAACTAAATATGGTAAAGTATTGGATTAAATTATTGAAATTAGGAGATAACAGTATCTGTAAGAAAATATATAAATTACAAAAAAGCGACGCAGACAATAATATATCATATAACGGGTCAAATTGGGCATTCCAAATAAAATCGATATTGGAGACGTTAGGTATGACAAATATTTGGTTACATCAATATGATATAGAACACATTAACTATGAACTCATCCAACAAAGAATATTAGACATATATCATCAAAGCTGGTATGCAAATATAAATAATTCTAACAGACTTGTTACTTACTGTCGTTTTAAGCACGATTTTAATTTGGAATATTATTTAGATATTGATATGGAGAAAAAATTTAGAATAGCTCTTTGCAGATTTAGATTGTCTTCGCATAACCTCGCGATAGAAAGCGGAAGATATGAAAATATTCATAGGGATGAAAGAAAATGCCGATTTTGCAATATGAATTTTATTGAAAACGAATACCACTTTTTGCTTGTTTGTCCAATTTATAGAGAATTAAGACATAAATATCTTAAACCTTATTATTGCCGATGGCCAAATTTGAACAAGTTTGATTCGCTTATGACATCAAAGTCAAAATGTACAGTTGTAAATTTAGCGAAATTTCTATTATATGCTCTCAAATTAAGGAATAGTACATAAAGAAAATTTCCTGATGTTAAATTCTTATTTTTCATTACAACGATTTTGAAATAATGTGCTTCTCAGTAAATCTGATATAATGTAAATTGTATGTTTATTTGTTTAATATGGATAAGTGTTCATGTTCTCACTATCTTCATACTTTCATGTAATTGTGTAGGCTATAAACATGTGTTGTATGTTTAATTGCTGAATAAAGATATTGTATTGTATTGTTAGTAAAAACTTGAAGTATTATTAATCCAACTTATCAATAAAACTTGCAGTAATTGATAGGCAATTTATCAATCAAACCTGAAGCATTATTTGGCGATTTATGAATAAAACTTGCAGTAATTGATAGGCAATTTATCAATTGTAATTGATAGGCAATTTATCAATCAAACCTGAAGCATTATTTGGCGATTTATGAATAAAACTTGCAGTAATTGATAGGCAATTTATCAATCAAACCTGAAGCATTATTTGGCAATTTATGAATAACACTTGCAATAATACTTAGGTAATTTATCAATAAAACTTGAAGTAAAATCGATTTAATTTATCAATAAAACATAACGTTTTATCAATGTAACTTTTTGAATAAGTAATAGTAAACCAATTTATCAATTAACTGGCTGTTCAGAGTACGGTACACGCGAGTCAAATTACACAACATATTCACCATTGATGAAAACTTCAGTGAAAATCTGTACTCTTTTATGTCTCCCGATTGTCATTTTTTACGACCGATTTAAGATACGCTAAAGTGTGGTATTTACCAAAGCTTTTTTATGGCTGTGCTATTCTCATTAAGTACACTTTTTAAACACACATAAAGGAACTCTCCAAAAGGGAGAACCATGTAAAATAGTTGTTAGTTTAGGCCGATGTTTGTACAATGTTAAATACCAATTGAGTGTGTTTACAAAATTAAATTATAAATTGGATTTAAATATTCAGTCGAAGTATATATCAGTTCTTACTTCTTATTCCCCATTTAGAATAAACATATACTCAGCAAAAATAGAAACGTCCATCTTTTTTGCTGGTATTCCCATAGGCCAGTTTTTGAGGGCATAGGGAAGCTTGAACAGCGCTTTAATTATACAATGTTTGATGTTTTTAAGCACACTTCACTGAGTACTAAGTATTCCTTTAAACAGTTTCAAATGTCGCAAGCAATACTCTTTTATGGATGCTATGGAAACCTTAAAGGGAGGTAATTTGATGATTTTTGATAATCAAAAGCTGCTACCTACACAATAAGTGTTTTTCTGTGATTTTTTTTTCGAAAGCAACATATAGAGAATATTGTCTTTGACAAATTGAAGTAATGGTTTTAGTTGTTATGTGTTTTAACCAAAAATGCATAGTTTAAGAAAAATGGGAATAACTCCCTTGTGTTCTGAACTTTTCAAAAAAATATTTTGTTTGGACTATTGGTGGTAGTCGATCTAATTATTATATATACATTGGACATATAAAACATACACAGCCAGAGCAACATCAGTTATAAAAGAGGGACGTTTCTATTTTTGCTGATTATAGATACACACATATAATGTATATCTTATAATATAACATGGCTTTCGTGGCCGGGATGGTAAAGACGCTACCGGTTTAAAACCTTCTCTCCTCTCACCCTACATGTTAGCGAATCCCACAAGAGGTTGTGAACTCGATTTGTAAGTGAGAAAGTGTCGACTCTTACTGATGCGGGAGGTATACCGTACTGGTTCTACGCAGAAAAGAAGTGGGTTGTCTGCCTCTACCACTAAAAACTCGATCGTCAAATATTGCCTAAAATGTGCTGAAAATTACGTAAAACGCCATCCAACAAACCAACTTATAACATAATTGATATAAGGATTGTGGTAGTGGGGTTTGAAATTTTTTTCTTTTCGATTTCATATTATTTTTTACATGCTAATAAACATTTCTACTTACTTCCCAGTGGGGTGGGGTGGGGTGGGGGGGGGGGGGGGAGAGAGGGTTCTCCAATCATTAAGGCCTATTTTTACTCCTTGAAATGCTACGTGTCAATCTAGCTTTACGATAAACATATACATGGTGGCACTGCAGTGTGAGGATCGTAGGAACAAATTCGAATCAAATTTCAAAATACTTAAACGTCTTACTTATCATAGGAAAGTGAATTGAAACCCATGCCCTAGGTATAAAGTAAATATTGTATTAATTATTATCGTGACATGTGTGTAACGGTATAGTTAATACACATGTACAGAAACACCCGGCCCCAAAATAATAACAACAAACAAACTATTTCGACGAAGTAAATATGCCTTAAAACTAAACGTTGCAAACTTTCGGATATGATCATTCTTAAGTAAATTGTGTTTAAGTTCTGATGATAATTGAATAAAGTCATTTTCGCGGATTAGATCACCAACTTATAGAATGTTGCAGTATGTTGCAGAATGTTGCAGTATGTTGCAGTATGTTGCAGTATGGTTAATGAAGTTTCCTTTGATAAATACCAAGCATTACATCGGTTAATTCAGAATAACTCAGGGGGCGGAGCTATACCATACTCTAACTTCCAATAAAATTCTGCCAGGGTCACTAAATACACTACACTACAAAAAACAGATAACGTCTTATCAGCTCTTGGTTATTTGAAAAACCTCGATGGACTACGCCCATTTCGGTGTTTTAATTTAATGAATCAGCTTACTGAGATCAGACTATATATTACTACCTGACCCACACGGTAAATAATAGCCAGAAATGGAGCCCACTCCTCCCAACATCACTCTAACCCACACCACACCACTCCACCTCACCCATCTCCCCTCATCTCCCTTCATATTTACTAACATTTCACGAATACCAATTCATGTTCACTCTTTGGCCTCCTATTATATCAGTTTAAGTATAAACTGGATACAGGAATTTTAAAATCTAACGGAAATTAAACTGTTTTTCTTGTGCCAATTTCTGTAGTTCTATTTATGTAACTAAAATGGGGTAACTTGTGCTAATTTCTGTATTAATATTTGTGTAAAATCTTAACTAGCTATTTTTGCGTTAAATAAATATATCGGACTGTTCAACTTATTATACACCATCGAAAAATGTATGCCTTAATTCATACAAGTTGTTGGCTAATAAAACACGATCAGATTTATCGTTCGTTCAGGTCCGTTATTTATATACATGTAGTATCAAATTGTACATGTGAAACAACACAAAACATGTATCAACTTAACTAACTCGTAAACAAATGATCATGTTTAATATTGAAATGTTTCAATTAGTTGGGTAAAGTTATACAATGCTGGGCTGTGCCTAGCGTCATATCAATGTTATCCCGGGCTGTGCCTAGCGTCATATCAATGTTATCCCGGGCTGTGCCTAGCTTCATATCAATGTTATCCCGGGCTGTGCCTAGCGTCATATCAATGTTATCCCGGACTGTGCCTAGCGTCATATCAATGTTAACCCGCATATTATTCTTTTATCTTGCGTTTAATAGCGATTCCGTGGTGGAGGGGTTAATTATTGAATGTTGTTTAACGGCTCATCAACACAGTATAGGTTATTTAGAGCCGCCTCAGAGAGAGAGGGGAATGATACATAGGAATCTGGGAACCGTGCCCTACTCTTATTATCGAATTTATTACTATGGTTCTTTAACGTGCTCGGAGGATAGACCGATACACGGGACGCCGGGTTTAAGTCCCCATCCGACGGACGAGGTTAAGGGAAAGTGTCTTGCCCAAGAACACACCGACGAAGGTGGAGGGGTCAACAACGTTGCGTTGTAAAACTTCTCGCCTCTCACCGCTGCGGATTCGAATCCCATTGGGAACTCGGCTTGTAAGTCAGTAAGTGTCGATTCTTACGGTTGGAGGGAGGTATACAGTACTGGTTCTGGGTTGGCCTGCCTCCACCACAAAAACATATATATGTGGCCTAAAATGTGCTAAAAAGGACGTAAAACAACATGCAAACAAAAAAACTAATAAATTCTTTATTAAATTTACACGTGATTTCTGTGCTTCACATTACTCCAAAGCCACATAACGTGCATTTAGTAATGTAGCTGCCTATATAAATATCGATGCTTGCTTCGGTCTGCTCTGTGCCACACCGACCAATCAGAATTGCCTCGTCGATTTCAGTAATCCGGTATTTGTTTAAGTTACGGAAGCTGAGCAAAAAAGACCGATGAATGGTTCGGCCTTCATACTTAGTTCTCTGGTGTGTCATGTATGTATTATGTATTTTTATGTCATGGTTTTATTACACTCCCACACCGCAAGTTCTGTTATAAATACAAAATAAAAAAGCAAGACCGCCATTTCCTTGTATGTTTTACATTTATTATCAACATTAAAAAATATATACATTTACTTCGGTTCAAAAAAATGTCCCAAACACAATTTGTCAGATTTATCTTAAACTTACTGTGTAGAAAACGGATTATTCCAATGTCTATGTGACAGCTGTTGTTATTACAAATCAGATTTACCTGACAATAGGGGAATGTTTTAATAAAAACAAGTGAATTTTGAGAAAATAGGCAGGGGCGTAGCGTGGTCTATTTTTAACATACCCTTAATATATACGAGGTACGAAGCGCCGAGTGGGGGAAGGACTGGGACGAGGTGTCCCGTTAGAGACTGCGACTAGGTGTTCCCCTCTCAGATTTTTATTTTGTCATCTTTGGATTAAAATAGTGCTCGTACAAGCGATATTTATCAGGAATATAGACATGTTATGCTCGCAAAACTAAGTTTTCCACCCTTACCCGACTCCCCCTTCTGATGTTTATTGTATTCTTCAACTTTCTAGGATTTTTATATTTTTTTATTTTTCCAAGTTACGGGGAGTAAGGGAGAATGCCGCGCTACGCCCCTGATAGGTTTGAACGTTCACTTAAAAACTTAAAATGCGTGAAACACAAAACAATATATGCCACTGGTATGTACGTGTACATGTGTTTACAGCTGGCACGCCTCTAAACCTATGGATTATCAAGATTAATAAACTGGAACATAATGTCTGAGCTGTTTTTCCGTGTATTTGCGTGTCATCGGCAGACCACTTATTCTCAAATTACAATCAGAATTTAAAAGGATCACGGTAGCACTGTGTCAAAATAGCGTATTTATATTATCTGGCCACAACCGCAGTATACTAATATATTAAATGCAGCGTATAATGGCCGGGCTTAAGAAGTGTTGTGTTGATACATTGGCAAACATAAGGAATTAATAGAGGATTGAGTGGCACTTAAACTAGAACAGGAGTTAGGAGATTTATTACAAAATCATAATATAATTTAAATGCATGATATTGAATTCAATCGATATACTGAAGAATATGAAATTCAATTATATGTGCCATTATAAAACACAGGACATTGTTCTGAAAAAACAATGACTTAAATATTAAGTTTTAATGTACAGTTTACGACAAACTCTATAAAGATGGCATTCTATTGTAAGAAATAAGTAACTGATAGGATATGGTTTACCGTAAAAATACGCTGAAGGTCCTGCTTGGACCAGCTGAAAAGTATATAAAACAAAATGAGGGCGGAGAAGATCCAAATCCAGATGACACTCATCTGTATATCAAATCAGCTGGCGTCAGAAAACCAGCAGATCACGCGGATTACGGGAAGATTGGCGAAACTAACGTGTTCAAAAAGGCAAGACCGTACCAACCAGTTCAGGTTCGACCAAAGCTGGAACGGTATCCATCGGGATTACAATTATCCGGACAAAGGGTAGACACGGAGGATGCTAAAACAAAGTCTGCGAGATCAGCAGCCGCTACTAAACATAACACAACTCCAACGGAGTTAAGAGACACATCTGAAGAAATTGATACGATGCCTAGAAAAGTAAAAGCAGAACAGCCTTCGCTGGACGCTCCGTATACACCATCGTTCCAAAAGCCCCGCCATGCTCGGGGAACCCTAAGTGCTAGTAATACAGTGTCTAAATATTTTCTCACAGACTTTGGATTACAATCGCAAAGAACTGATACATTTTCTGGACATAATGGACGTAGGGGTGTCGCCAGTGCTGAAATGGAAAGACAAATACAAGAGAAAGCTGACAGGCATATACGAACATGTCAAACGATGGGTCACGTGAAAAGAAGCAGTAAAGCCCAAATTGGTTACCAAGGATTGCGGGACGCGGTGTCACCTAGACACTCGCCAATGACGCTTTACTCGCAAGATGGAATTTCGAAAACGTTATTCAAAGACAAAAGTTTCTTCGGAGAACATACTACTAGCACACAAAAAGCAAATGCAGTGCCTTATATGATTCAGATACGCAAACATATTGGATCTATAGCTAGAACAAAATCAATTGCACAAAAGTGTCAGCAAAATGACCCGCTCCCCGAAATAAGTGGAAGGACGCTTATAGCTGGATCGGCATACGTTTAGCGCAGTGGTTTCAGTGGAAATGTTGTTTTGTTCAAATTACGTTTTATTAATTAATTATCAAAGGAAAATTCAAGGATAAATGGGGTCGAGAACGTGATATTTACTTCTAGGCTTCCTCTCAGTTTTACTCATACTTTTCTTCAAAAATATCTCAATTTGTCAGCGCATAAATGCATTACAAATACTCTAAACTTTTAAAATATTACGATTATTAGATTGTCTATTTTGTCCTATGGTACAGTTTAATTCAGTTTGTATTATGACAAATGTTCTATTATATAGTACGCATGTCTTTTATTTTTATTTACTTAACTTCATGTTAATCAGAATTGTTTCTTTCAAATTTTAAATTTATAAATGTATCAACCTTCTGTTTTACTCCAAACGTGTCACTTTTACTCATTCGTGTTTAACCTGACGACTCGTTGCATGTCATATTTATTTGATGATGCCCTGAGAAATACATTTAAATACTATTTTGACAGTTGGTTGTGATATATTGCGAAACAGTTTACTGACTTATCAACTTGTATTTTAATATTGTTATAAAATGTTACACTAATAAAATGAACCAGTCGAAGTTTATTGTCATGAATTATTCTGTTCTCTTGTCATTTAGTATTTAGAATGAAAATGAAATATATTTTAGTAACTGTACAGTTGTTATTTAGAGTATTCGTGTTTAATCAGAATCTAAATGATAGTGTACTAAATAGAATAAAATCAAGTTTATTCATGTTCATTTTATAATTTTTTGTTCATGCTCATTAAACGTCTTCACCATGACCCCCGCGTTGTTGCAGGTGACATCTCGCTCATATCACTAGAGCAGTGGCATAAAACAATAAACGTCGCTCCAGCGTAAATGGGGTGTCTACAATATAATTTGCAGCAACTCTGCAGTTCTGCATGTGAGAAGGTTCTAGGCCCAATCTGCATATTTTATCGATGTAAATGGAGGATGAGCCTAGCAAGTTCATTCCCTTTAGGCGCCATATAACCTTTATGTGTTGGTGCGCCGTAAAACTCAATTCATATATCTGGACGTGGAACGTCGTCAGGCACGCCGAGATTTCAGAGCAGAACAGGAAACAAAACAAGAAATAAATGTGTTGGAAATTGAAAATAAAATATATAAGTAATTGCGTTTTCTGCACGTTCATGGTAGAATGAACTACTTGAAAGCGTGAGCAATGTGTCTTCGGGTCGGGGGTATCACTTAATTCTGATATAATTTATACCACCATGAATGTTTTAAAAATGAAATAACGTCAGTAGTGACTGTTGTTTAACGGCTCATCCACACAGTGTATGTTATTTAGAGCATTCTCGGGGAGAGGAGAATGATGCATAGGCCATACTCTCACTAACGAATAGATTTATATGGTTCTTTAACCCTTAACCCGCTACATATATAGAATGGACTGTTCTTTCTTTGAATTAAGACCGATTAATTTAGACTAAACATAACACTACAGTCCGGTCAGAATTTAAAATAATAAAACATGTGAGACAGAAAAACAGACTATTTATCAGAAGCATTAATGTTACTGTAACTAATGTGAAATAGTATATAGTCAATGTATAGATAGTAAAAAAGGTCCATAATATATGGCTTATGTCCCCCCTTGAGATATTCAACTGTTTTATCTGAGGAGTTCCGTTGATATGGTTTACATTCTTCTTAAAGATATTTCGTAAACTATTTTGATTGAGGATTCAGTAAAGACAGTTCATTGGTCTTACATTCTCATTTAACAGATTCAGTAAACTATTTGTTTAAAGGTTCATTAAATAATGTCTATAGAGTTAACATTCTCCTAAACATATCTACAGTAAACGGTTTTGTTTGAAGATACAGTCAATAATATCCATCGGTATGCTCCTTATTCGGTTAACTTACTGTTTATGAAGATTCAGCAAAGACATCTCATTAGTAAGAGAAGGGCAGATTCCTGGATTCCTATGTGTCCTTTCCCTCTTTTTGGGGCAGCTCTAAATAACCTATAATGTGTTGATGAGCCGTTAAACAACATTCAGTTCAATTTGTGTCTATACAGGTATGAAACCACTAATTATTTCCCCCGTAGACACCAATGTTAAAGTTTCACATATTAATGATTTGCTGCAACTTCAACTCAAGTATGGATAATGCAGCAGTGTACTTTTCATATAGAAAACTAATTTTCCACTTGAAAAATCATCAGAAAAGGTGGAGTCACAAGACATGTAAGACAGTTCTTGTTTGTTTACTAAACAGGTCAATGGTACAGCTGTTTTCAGTGATGGTTGCTCACAAAGTGTAAGCATAGAGTCGAAATTTCGAAAATGTTCATTAGTGATCCAGTAAAAGCTATTAATACGCTTCTCAGTTATACATACAACCTCAAAATCAAACAGAAATGGGAAGTGTTCCCCTACTTATAATGCCCATTTCCATCAAAGAAGGAGGGATTACTTTTTATTAATGGAACTACACCTCGGAGGTTTACATATGATTAATGGTGGTAAACCTATAATATTGGAGCTATAAGTCTGTTTACCTCTAAGTGACTTGCCCCCTTTGGCGATGGGCCAACGAAACAGCCAACAAGTTTCTGCGGGAGGTAATTTTGTGTTGAAATAATGGAACATAAATGCCAAGGATAAATGGGGTCGAGAACGTGATATTTACTTCTAGGCTTCCTCTCAGTTTTTGTCAGTTTTTCCTCTTTTTCATTCCCCCATTCCAACTCGTCATGACATAAGCTGTTTGAACACCCTTTCGCTGTTATATATTTAATATGAATTCCATTACTTTTCAATAAACTTTCATGATTCTTTTTGTACAAAGTCATCTTTTAGAAATCTACTGGACATATTTTGATACTATTTTTCTCCAGGAACGATACCATTTTATTACTATAAACTGTAAAGATTAAAAAAAAAATCCCGTGGGGTCCCTTGTGTGTATTATACAGATATAAAGGGAAAGTTAGAAAAGCATTCGTGATAAGACAATGTAATTTATATTTGACGGAAAGTATCTACGTGACATGCAGGATCAACAAAGATTATGCAAATACAGTCCCTAATATCAACACACTCTTAAGGCCTTTGGTTCATTTTTTCGTTTATATTAATCATTAGAGCAACAGGCACGTGCACTCTCTCCAGAGACGCTTTCACGTGCAGAAATATACCTTGTATACTCCTCAAATTAATTTAGGACCATGTTTAGATTTAGGTCATTTTTTAAAGTACTGTAATTGAACAATGTATTGTCTTTTTGCAATTGTTAAGCTTATCTGTATTCGTTTACACTTGTAACATTACACAAATGTATTAACTCTTGTATATGCATATGCAATCCATAATATTAAAGATTATGTCAGTATTACTGTTCTGTTTTGTGGTCCTTAAATTATTTTGAGGAGTATATGTAGGCATTGTACATACAACAGGAGTATTGAACGTGGTCATTTATTTTGAAATATATAGTGAAGTTTGAATTTGAAACGCACTGGTAAATATATTGTATGGGTGTTACATTGTTTTGCTAAAGTAGTTTTTAATGATAAGTGCATATCTTTGAAATTAAAGGATATTTAATTAGCAATTGCAACCACTGATTGCGTTCAGTTAAAGTCACATGGATATATGGATATAGAAAACAAAAATCACATATCTTAATACCGGGTATGTCCAACCCTTTTACCGTTCCCAGGAACGATGTCACGTTATTCCAGGAAGTTAACGCCAGACCACATCCAGCTATATAGTTAGTTACATGTGACGTCATCTTGCTGGACTATTATGACGTCGGTATGATTTCATAGGAAACAGTAAAACGGATGGACATTAGTTTAAACGTATTTATTTTACAAAAGCTCTATGAACTTATTTGAATCCTGGGTAGAACCAGTACTAAGCAAATGCAGAAAAAGTGTCTTGCTCAGGGACACAACGCATATGGCAATGACGGGTATCGAACTCACGACTTTTCGACCATGGGTCCAACGCTCTACCACTAGACCACAGCGCTCCGCAAATAAGATGGTATTAAGATGGGTGACATTTGATTTCTGTTAATAATTAATTAATTATTCTTCAGTTTCAAAATATGCACTTATTGTTATAAATTACTTTAGGAATAAAACCTTTAACACCGTGGTGCGTTTTCTTTTAATCGTCTGTATATACTGCAGCTGGGAAACGGTGCCTATATGGCAACTAAACTAGCTCACACAATTGTTGGAATGTGTAAATACGTCCCCAGTGAGATAGCTAGTTTAATAAGGTTTAATGAACAACAACTGTAGTAGTTCTTATTCAAATAAAAACGCAGATATCTGGTCAGTCATTGAAAAGCTTAACCCGAATTTGGTTATATTCAAACCATTTATCATTTCAACAAAGTAACATTCGAACGTGACACAAGTATTTGCATTATATATCCTTACTTTTATGTCAAGATTAAAGTCAAATAATATACACAATAAGATAAAAAGACCAAAGAAAATATTTGTGCAGATCAGGTATTATACAAATGTTGGTATATGTGTTGAAAGGAGCTTTACAATTAAAGTAGATAAAATCGCATTATGTGGCATGTATTTATGATTGAACGAATGCATATATATAGTATGTACATTTATTAGATAATGCTAACCATTTATGGTAATAACAAAAGCTGGCCTATATATTTTGAAATATCCATATTCATGTAGAGCGATACCATCTTTTTAATGTTTAATCTTTAACCTGGTTAAATTAAGTGCCTCGTCATAGTCTGGTCTTGTATTTGATTTTTTTGTTTGTTCATCTAAAAAGGTAAATATTATAGCAATCTATAGTTGATCCGTTATGCTAAAATAATATTAACAATCATAGAACAATATCGACTATTGTTTTAGTATCATAATCTTTACTGGAGTCTAATTAAATGTAGTTTTGTAAAAGTATAGAAATCTTTAAGAAGAAATTTATATTGTTTAGCTTCATTATTTCTTTTTTATTTGTTTAGCCGCAGTCTGTGGTCGAGAGGGTAAATACCGTCTGTGGTCGAGAGGGTAAATACCGCAGTCTGTGGTCGAGAGGGTAAATACCGCAGTCTGTGGTCGAGAGGGTAAATACCCTGCGTTTGAAATTCTAGCCTCTCAAAGCTGCGGGTTCGAATCTCACCGGGAGTTCGACTTGTAAGTGAGATAGTGACGTTCCTTACGGATGGCGGGAGGTTCACAGTACTGGTTTTACCCAGGAATACGTGGATGGTCTGCCTCCACCACTTAAAAATAAACCGTCATACGTAGACTAAAATGTGCTGAAAAAAGACGTTCAACACCGAACGTATTATTTTTTTACATATTAAGACTGTTATACCAACACGGATGCTGGGTCTCATTAGTCGTATACACGAGTAGTGGGTGGAAACCTGAATATTGGGTCAAAATATGAATGTTGGGTCATGAACCTAATAACATTTTTCAAAGATAGTATTAGAGGGTGGTGGGGCTGTGGGGATCGGAAAGAGTAGGCACATGTCGTGCCTATATCCTGTTACAGGTTAAATGGGTCTGACCCAATAAAATGTCTTCTGTCCTTATATTTGCGTTATGTATGATATAGTGTGGATATAGGTGTCCCAATAGTCTGGTATATATAACTACAGGGGTGTCTAAACATACAACAATATGAAGTATGTATGGTTAACATATCGAGAGCGGGCTTATCCTAATACACGGGAGACTAAGTATGCATAATCATATAAAATATAATGCAACATAGTACTTATCTTTTATAAAATGATTTATCATTTGACTAGTTCAATAATTTTTCAAAGGGGCTTAGTAGTAGTTTTAATAATGTGAAAACACATATGACTTTTAGCTAGAAATGTTGAATAATAAGAGAGCTTTAAGGGGCTTTCCTGCAGAATTGAAACACAAAATCAATAAAATAGATTTAAAAAAAAAAAGCTTTTAGAATAAGTAACCGACACAAAAGTGCGTTTTCTTATGTTATATAGACGTTTGGAATAAGAGAACGAGCTTCGTATTTGTTATAACGTATTCTCAAGTTTTACATATATTTTATTTGTTTTCTGGTTAATTTCTGGAGACAGGGCCTGTAATATGTTCCCTGGGTGTATATTGTATACGTCCACGTTGTTGAGAGCATGTGTGTGATCAGATAACAAACCATGATTGTTGTTGTTGTTCGGCGCCCCTTGAGGGCGCCGGACATACTGTGGTAGTACTTTGACCTTAGGCATGGGGAATCAAAAGGACTGATAGTTGAGTATGTTTGGATTGTAATTAAAAATGTTTAAATGGCATTTAAAGCATGCTATAAAACGCACCAGAATAAGATATAAAACACAAGAGATAAAACTGCTTAGCGATTTCTTGAATTTCTGTAAGAAATGATGCACCAATAATTCAAAAATTATACAAAATCATTTCATTAAAACGATGTCTCCCTGTATTTTGACTGAAAACGAGGCTGATTATAAAATCAAATGGTTAAATGC
>JAWPHD010021797.1:0-27096 GCA_037043455.1 Cyrtodaria siliqua
CCGTTCTTACGTATATATATTCCGTTCTTACGCATATATATTCCGTTCTTACGCATATATATTCAGTTCCTACGCATATATATTCAGTTCTGACACATATATATTCAGTTCTTACACATATATATTCAGTTATGACACATATATATTCAGTTCATACACATATATATTCAGTTCTTACACATATATATTCAGTTCTTACACATATATATTCAGTTCTTACACATATATATTCAGTTCTTACACATATATATTCCGTTCTTACGTATATATATTCCGTTCTTACGCATATATATTCAGTTCTTAGGCATATATATTCCGTTCTTACGCATATATATTCCGTTCTTACGCATATATATTCAGTTCTTAGGCATATATATTCCGTTCTTACGCATATATATTCAGTTCTTACACATTTATATTCCGTTCTTACACATATATATTCAGTTCTTACACATATTTATTCAGTTCTTACACATATATATTGAGTTCTTACACAAATATTCAGTTCTTACACATATATATTCAGTTCTTACAAATATATATTCAGTTCTTATGCATATATATTCAGTTCTTACACATATATATTCAGTTCTTACGCAATATATTCAGTCTTACACATATATATTCCGTTCTTACGCATATATATTCCGTTCTTACGCATATATATTCCGTTCTTACGCATATATATTCAGTTCTTACGCATATATATTCAGTTCTGACACATATATATTCAGTTCTTACACATATATATTCAGTTCTTACAAATATATATTCCTTTCTTACGCATATATATTCCGTTCTTACGCATATATATTCAGTTCTTACACATATATATTCAGTTCTTACACGTATATATTCCGTTCTGATGCATATATATTCAGTTCTTACACATATATATTCAGTTCTGACGCATATATATTCAGTTCTTTCGCATATATATTCAGTGCTTACACATATATATTCCGTTCTTACACATATATATTCAGTTCTTACACATGTATATTCCGTTCTTACGCATATATATTCCGTTCTTACGCATATATATTCCGTTCTTACGCATAGATATTCCGTTCTTACGCATATATATTCCGTTCTTACGTATATATATTCCGTTCTTACGCATATATATTCAGTTCTTAGGCATATATATTCCGTTCTTACGCATATATGTTCCGTGCTTACGCATATATATTCCTTTCTTACGCATATATATTCCGTTTTTACGCATATATTTTCAGTTCTTAGGCATATATATTCCGTTCTTACGCATATATATTCAGTTCTTACACATATATATTCCTTTCTTACACATATATATTCAATTCTTACACATATATATTCAGTTCTTACACATATATATTCCGTTCTTACGCATATAAATTCAGTTCTTACGCATATATTCAGTTCTTACACATATATATTCAGTTCCTACGCATATATATTCAGTTCTTACACATATATATTCAGTTCTTACGCATATATATTCCGTTCTTACACATATATATTCAGTTCTTACGCATATATTTTCAGTTCTTACACATATATATTCAGTTCTTACACATTTATATTCAGTTCTTACACATATATATTCCGTTCTTACGCATATATATTCAGTACTTACACATATATATTGAGTTCTTACACATATATATTCAGTTCTTACACATATATATTCAGTTCTTACACATATATATTCCATTCTTACGCATATATATTCCGTTCTTACACATATATATTCAGTTCTGACACATATATATTCAGTTCTTACACATATATATTTAGTTCTTACACATATATATTCCGTTCTTACGCATATATATTCAGTTCTTACACATATATATTCAGTTCTAACACATATATATTCAGTTCTTACACATACATATTCAGTTCTTACACATATATATTCCGTTTTAACGCATATATATTCAGTTCTTACACATATATATTCAGTTCTTACACATATATATTCTGTTCTTACGCATATATATTCAGTTCTTACGCATATATATTCAGTTCTGACACATATATATTCAGTTCTTACACATATATATTCAGTTGTAACACATATATATTCCGTTCTTACGCATTATATATTCCGTCCTTACGCATATATTCAGTTCTTACGCATATATTTCCACTTTTTACGCATATATATTCAGTTCTTACACATATATATTTAGTTCATATATATTCAGTTCTTACACATATATATTCAGTTCTTACACATATATATTCAGTTCTTACACATATATATTCCGTTCTGACGCATATATATTCAGTTCTTACGCATATATATTCAGTTCTTACGCATATATTCAGTTCTTACGCATATATATTCAGTTCTTACACATATATATTCAGTTCTTACGCATATATATTCAGTTCTTACACATATATATTCAGTTGTTACGCATAAATATTCCGTTATTACGCATATATATTCCGATCTTACGCATATATATTCCGTTCTTACGCATATATATTCAGTTCTTAGGCATATATATTCCGTTCTTACGCATATATATTCCGTTCTTTCGCATATATATTCAGTTCTTAGGCATATATATTCCGTTCTTACGCATATATATTCAGTTCTTACACATTTATATTCCGTTCTTACACATATATATTCAGTTCTTACACATATTTATTCAGTTCTTACACATATATATTGAGTTCTTACACAAATATTCAGTTCTTACACATATATATTCAGTTCTTACAAATATATATTCAGTTCTTATGCATATATATTCAGTTCTTACACATATATATTCAGTTCTTACGCATATATATTCAGTTCTTACACATATATATTCAGTTCTTACGCATATATATTCCGTTCTTACGCATATATATTCCGTTCTTACGCATATATATTCAGTTCTTACGCATATATATTCAGTTCTGACACATATATATTCAGTTCTTACACATATATATTCAGTTCTTACAAATATATATTCCTTTCTTACGCATATATATTCCGTTCTTACGCATATATATTCAGTTCTTACACATATATATTCAGTTCTTACACGTATATATTCCGTTCTGATGCATATATATTCAGTTCTTACACATATATATTCAGTTCTGATGCATATATATTCAGTTCTTTCGCATATATATTCAGTGCTTACGCATATATATTCCGTTCTTACACATATATATTCAGTTCTTACACATGTATATTCCGTTCTTACGCATATATATTCCGTTCTTACGCATTTATATTCCGTTCTTACGCATATATATTCCGTTCTTACGTATATATATTCCGTTCTTACGCATATATATTCAGTTCTTAGGCATATATATTCCGTTCTTACGCATATATATTCCGTTCTTACGCATATATATTCAGTTCTTACACATATATATTCAGTTCTTACACATATATATTCAGTTCTTACACATATATATTCAGTTCTTACACATATATATTCAGTTCTTACAAATATATATTCCGTTCTTACGCATATACATTCAGTTCTTACGCATATATTTAGTTCTTACGCATATATATTCAGTTCTTACGCATAGATATTCAGTTCTTACACATATATATTCAGTTCTTACACATACATATTCAGTTCTTACACATATATATTCAGTTCTTACGCATATATGTTCCGTGCTTACGCATATATATTCCTTTCTTACGCATATACATTCCGTTTTTACGCATATATTTTCAGTTCTTAGGCATATATATTCCGTTCTTACGCATATATATTCAGTTCTTACACATATATATTCCTTTCTTACACATATATATTCAATTCTTACACATATATATTCAGTTCTTACACATATATATTCCGTTCTTACGCATATAAATTCAGTTCTTATGCATATATTCAGTTCTTACACATATATATTCAGTTCCAACGCATATATATTCCGTTCTTACACATATATATTCAGTTCTTACGCATATATATTCCGTTCTTACACATATATATTCAGTTCTTACGCATATATTTTCAGTTCTTACACATATATATTCAGTTCTTACACATTTATATTCAGTTCTTACACATATATATTCCGTTCTTACGCATATATATTCAGTACTTACACATATATATTGAGTTCTTACACATATATATTCTGTTCTTACACATATATATTCAGTTCTTACACATATATATTCCATTCTTACGCATATATATTCCGTTCTTACACATATATATTCAGTTCTGACACATATATTTTCAGTTCTTACACATATATATTTAGTTCTTACACATATATATTCCGTTCTTACGCATATATATTCAGTTCTTACACATATATATTCAGTTCTAACACATATATATTCAGTTCTTACACATACATATTCAGTTCTTACACATATATATTCCGTTTTTACGCATATATATTCAGTTCTTACACATATATATTCAGTTCTTACACATATATATTCTGTTCTTACGCATATATATTCAGTTCTTACGCATATATATTCAGTTCTGACACATATATATTCAGTTCTTACACATATATATTCAGTTCTAACACATATATATTCCGTTCTCACGCATATATATTCCGTCCTTACGCATATATTCAGTTCTTACGCATATATTTTCAGTTTTTACGCATATATATTCAGTTCTTACACATATATATTTAGTTCATATATATTCAGTTCTTACACATATATATTCAGTTCTTACACATATATATTCAGTTCTTACACATATATATTCCGTTCTGACGCATATATATTCAGTTCTTACGCATATATATTCAGTTCTTACGCATATATTCAGTTCTTACGCATATATATTCAGTTCTTACACATATATATTCAGTTCTTACGCATATATATTCAGTTCTTACACATATATATTCAGTTCTTACGCATAAATATTCCGTTATTACGCATATATATTCCGATCTTACGCATATATATTCAGTTCTTACACATATATAGTCAGTTCTTACACATATATATTCAGTTCTTACACATATATATTCAGTTCTTAGACATATATATTCCGTTCTTACGCATATATCTTCCGTTCTTACGCATATATTCAGTTTTTAGGCATATATATTCCGTTCTTACTTATATATATTCAGTTCTTACACATATATATTCAGTTCTTACACATATATATTCAGTTCTTACACATATATATTCAGTTCTTACACATATATATTTAGTTCTTACACATATATATTCAGTTCGTACACATATATATTCCGTTCTTACACATATATATACAGTTCTTACGCATATATATTCCGTTCTTACGCATATATATTCCGTTCTTACGCATATATATTCAGTTCTTACACATATATATTCCGTTCTTACACATATATATTCAGTTCTTACACATATATATTCAGTTCTTACACATATATATTCAGTTCTTACAAATATATATTCCGTTCTTACGCATATACATTCAGTTCTTACGCATATATTCAGTTCTTACGCATATATATTCAGTTCTTACGCATAGATATTCAGTTATGACACATATATATTCAGTTCATACACATATATATTCAGTTCTTACACATATATATTCAGTTCTTACACATATATATTCAGTTCTTACACATATATATTCCGTTCTTACGTATATATATTCCGTTCTTACGCATATATATTCAGTTCTTATGCATATATATTCCGTTCTTACGCATATATATTCCGTTCTTACGCATATATATTCAGTTCTTAGGCATATATATTCCGTTCTTACGCATATATATTCAGTTCTTACACATTTATATTCCGTTCTTACACATATATATTCAGTTCTTACACATATTTATTCAGTTCTTACACATATATATTGAGTTCTTACACAAATATTCAGTTCTTACACATATATATTCAGTTCTTACAAATATATATTCAGTTCTTATGCATATATATTCAGTTCTTACACATATATATTCAGTTCTTACGCATATATATTCAGTTCTTACACATATATATTCAGTTCTTACGCATATATATTACGTTCTTACGCATATATATTCAGTTCTTACGCATATATATTCAGTTCTTACGCATATATATTCAGTTCTGACACATATATATTCAGTTCTTACACATATATATTCAGTTCTTACAAATATATATTCCTTTCTAACGCATATATATTCCGTTCTTACGCATATATATTCAGTTCTTACACATATATATTCAGTTCTTACACGTATATATTCCGTTCTGATGCATATATATTCAGTTCTTACACATATATATTCAGTTCTGACGCATATATATTCAGTTCTTTCGCATATATATACAGTGCTTACGCATATATATTCCGTTCTTACACATATATATTCAGTTCTTACACATGTATATTCCGTTCTTACGCATATATATTCCGTTCTTACGCATATATATTCCGTTCTTACGCATAGATATTCCGTTCTTACGCATATATATTCCGTTCTTACGTATATATATTTCGTTCTTACGCATATATATTCAGTTCTTAGGCATATATATTCCGTTCTTAAGCATATATATTCCGTTCTTACGCATATATATTCAGTTCTTACACATATATATTCCGTTCTTACACATATATATTCAGTTCTTACACATATATATTCAGTTCTTACACATATATATTCAGTTCTTACAAATATATATTCCGTTCTTACGCATATACATTCAGTTCTTACGCATATATTTAGTTCTTACGCATATATATTCAGTTCTTACGCATAGATATTCAGTTCTTACACATATATATTCAGTTCTTACACATACATATTCAGTTCTTACACATATATATTCAGTTCTTACGCATATATGTTCCGTGCTTACGCATATATATTCCTTTCTTACGCATATATATTCCGTTTTTACGCATATATTTTCAGTTCTTAGGCATATATATTCCGTTCTTACGCATATATATTCAGTTCTTACACATATATATTCCTTTCTTACACATATATATTCAATTCTTACACATATATATTCAGTTCTTACACATATATATTCCGTTCTTACGCATATAAATTCAGTTCTTACGCATATATTCAGTTCTTACACATATATATTCAGTTCCTACGCATATATATTCAGTTCTTACACATATATATTCAGTTCTTACGCATATATATTCCGTTCTTACACATATATATTCAGTTCTTACGCATATATATTCAGTTCTTACACATATATATTCAGTTCTTACACATTTATATTCAGTTCTTACACATATATATTCCGTTCTTACGCATATATATTCAGTACTTACACATATATATTGAGTTCTTACACATATATATTCTATTCTTACACATATATATTCAGTTCTTACACATATATATTCCATTCTTACGCATATATATTCCGTTCTTACACATATATATTCAGTTCTGACACATATATATTCAGTTCTTACACATATATATTTAGTTCTTACACATATATATTCCGTTCTTACGCATATATATTCAGTTCTTACACATATATATTCAGTTCTAACACATATATATTCAGTTCTTACACATACATATTCAGTTCTTACACATATATATTCCGTTTTTACGCATATATATTCAGTTATTACACATATATATTCAGTTCTTACACATATATATTCTGTTCTTACGCATATATATTCAGTTCTTACGCATATATATTCAGTTCTGACACATATATATTCAGTTCTTACACATATATATTCAGTTCTAACACATATATATTCCGTTCTTACGCATATATATTCCGTCCTTACGCATATATTCAGTTCTTACGCATATATTTTCAGTTTTTACGCATATATATTCAGTTCTTACACATATATATTTAGTTCATATATATTCCGTTCTTACACATATATATTCAGTTCTTACACATATATATTCAGTTTTTACACATATATATTCCGTTCTGACGCATATATATTCAGTTCTTACGCATATATATTCAGTTCTTACGCATATATTCAGTTCTTACGCATATATATTCAGTTCTTACACATATATATTCAGTTCTTACGCATATATATTCAGTTCTTACACATATATATTCAGTTCTTACGCATAAATATTCCGTTATTACGCATATATATTCCGATCTTACGCATATATATTCAGTTCTTACACATATATAGTCAGTTCTTACACATATATATTCAGTTCTTACACATATATATTCAGTTCTTAGACATATATATTCCGTTCTTACGCATATATATTCCGTTCTTACGCATATGTTCAGTTTTTAGGCATATATATTCCGTTCTTACGCATATATATTCAGTTCTTACACATATATATTCAGTTCTTACACATATATATTCAGTTCTTACACATATATATTCAGTTCTTACACATATATATTTAGTTCTTACACATATATATTCCGTTCTTACACATATATATTCAGTTCTTACGCATATATATTCCGTTCTTACGCATATATATTCCGTTCTTACGCATATATATTCAGTTCTTACACATATATATTCCGTTCTTACACATATATATTCAGTTCTTACACATATATATTCAGTTCTTACACATATATATTCAGTTCTTACAAATATATATTCCGTTCTTACGCATATACATTCAGTTCTTACGCATATATTCAGTTCTTACGCATATATATTCAGTTCTTACGCATAGATATTCAGTTCTTACACATATATATTCAGTTCTTACACATATATATTCAGTTCTTACACATATATATTCAGTTCTTACGCATATATGTTCCGTGCTCACGCATATATATTCCTTTCTTACGCATATATATTCCGTTTATACGCATATATTTTCAGTTCTTAGGCATATATATTCCGTTCTTACGCATATATATTCAGTTCTTACACATATATATTCCGTTCTTACATATATATATTCAATTCTTACACATATATATTCAGTTCTTACACATATATATTCCGTTCTTACGCATATACATTCAGTTCTTACGCATATATTCAGTTCTTATACATATATATTCAGTTCCTACGCATATATATATTCAGTTCTTACACATATATATTCAGTTCTTACGCATATATATTCCGTTCTTACACATATATATTCAGTTCTTACGCATATATATTAAGTTCTTACACATATATATTCAGTTCTTACACATTTATATTCAGTTCTTACACATATATATTCCGTTCTTACGCATATATATTCAGTACTTACACATATATATTGAGTTCTTACACATATATATTCAGTTCTTACACATATATTCAGTTCTTACACATATATATTTAGTTCTTACACATATATATTCCGTTCTTACGCATATATATTCAGTTCTTACACATATATATTCAGTTCTAACACATATATATTCAGTTCTTACACATACATATTCAGTTCTTACACATATATTTTCCGTTTTTACGCATATATATTCAGTTATTACACATATATATTCAGTTCTTACACATATATATTCCGTTCTTACGCATATATATTCCGTTCTTACGCATATATATTCAGTTCTTACGCATATATATTCAGTTCTAAAACATATATATTCAGTTCTTACACATATATATTCAGTTCTTACACATATATATTCCGTTCTTACGCATATATATTCCGTTTTTACGCATATATTCAGTTTTTACGCATATATATTCAGTTCTTACACATATATATTCAGTTCATATATATTCAGTTCTTACACATATATATTCAGTTCTTACGCATATATATTCAGTTCTTACACATATATATTCCGTTCTGACGCATATATATTCAGTTATTACCCATATATATTCAGTTCTTACGCATATATTCAGTTCTTACGCATATATATTCAGTTCTTACGCATATATATTCAGTTCTTACACATATATATTCAGTTCTTACAAATATATATTCCTTTCTTACGCATATATATTCAGTTCTTACGCATATATTTAGTTCTTACGCATATATATTCAGTTCTTACACATATATATTCCGTTCTTACACATATATATTCAGTTCTTACACATATTTATTCAGTTCTTACACATATATATTGAGTTCTTACACATATATATTCAGTTCTTACAAATATATATTCAGTTCTTACGCATATATATTCAGTTCTTACACATATATAGTCAGTTCTTACACATATATATACAGTTCTTACACATATATATTCAGTTCTTACACATATATATTCCGTTCTTACGCATATATATTCCGTTCTTACGCATATATTCAGTTTTTACGCATATATATTCCGTTCTTACGAATATATATTCAGTTCTTACACATATATATTCAGTTCTTACACATATATATTCAGTTCTTACACATATATATAGTTCTTACACATATATATTTAGTTCTTACACATATATATTCAGTTCGTACACATATATATTCCGTTGTTACACATATATATTCAGTTCTTACGCATATATATTCCGTTCTTACGCATATATATTCCGTTCTTACGCATATATATTCAGTTCTTACACATATATATTCCGTTCTTACACATATATATTCAGTTCTTACACATATATATTCAGTTCTTACACATCAATATTCAGTTCTTACAAATATATATTCCGTTCTTACGCATATACATTCAGTTCTTACGCATATACATTCAGTTCTTACGCATATATTCAGTTCTTACGCATATATATTCAGTTCTTACGCATAGATATTCAGTTCTTACACATATATATTCAGTTCTTACACATATATATTCAGTTCTTACACATATATATTCTGTTCTTACGCATATATATTCAGTTCTTACGCATATATATTCAGTTCTGACACATATATATTCAGTTCTTACACATATATATTCAGTTCTTACACATATTTATTCAGTTCTTACACATATATATTGAGTTCTTACACAAATATTCAGTTCTTACACATATATATTCAGTTCTTACAAATATATATTCAGTTCTTATGCATATATATTCAGTTCTTACACATATATATTCAGTTCTTACGCATATATATTCAGTTCTTACACATATATATTCAGTTCTTACGCATATATATTACGTTCTTACGCATATATATTCCGTTCTTACGCATATATATTCAGTTCTTACGCATATATATTCAGTTCTGACACATATATATTCAGTTCTTACACATATATATTCAGTTCTTACAAATATATATTCCTTTCTTACGCATATATATTCCGTTCTTACGCATATATATTCAGTTCTTACACATATATATTCAGTTCTTACACGTATATATTCCGTTCTGATGCATATATATTCAGTTCTTACACATATATATTCAGTTCTGACGCATATATATTCAGTTCTTTCGCATATATATTCAGTGCTTACGCATATATATTCCGTTCTTACACATATATATTCAGTTCTTACACATGTATATTCCGTTCTTACGCATATATATTCCGTTCTTACGCATATATATTCCGTTCTTACGCATAGATATTCCGTTCTTACGCATATATATTCCGTTCTTACGTATATATATTCCGTTCTTACGCATATATATTCAGTTCTTAGGCATATATATTCCGTTCTTAAGCATATATATTCCGTTCTTACGCATATATATTCAGTTCTTACACATATATATTCCGTTCTTACACATATATATTCAGTTCTTACACATATATATTCAGTTCTTACACATATATATTCAGTTCTTACAAATATATATTCCGTTCTTACGCATATACATTCATATTTTAAGCATATATTTAGTTCTTACGCATATATATTCAGTTCTTACGCATAGATATTCAGTTCTTACACATATATATTCAGTTCTTACACATATATATTCAGTTCTTACGCATATATGTTCCGTGCTTACGCATATATATTCCTTTCTTACGCATATATATTCCGTTTTTACGCATATATTTTCAGTTCTTAGGCATATATATTCCGTTCTTACGCATATATATTCAGTTCTTACACATATATATTCCTTTCTTACACATATATATTCAATTCTTACACATATATATTCAGTTCTTACACATATATATTCCGTTCTTACGCATATAAATTCAGTTCTTACGCATATATTCAGTTCTTACACATATATATTCAGTTCCTACGCATATATATTCAGTTCTTACACATATATATTCAGTTCTTACGCATATATATTCCGTTCTTACACATATATATTCAGTTCTTACGCATATATATTCAGTTCTTACACATATATATTCAGTTCTTACACATTTATATTCAGTTCTTACACATATATATTCCGTTCTTACGCATATATATTCAGTACTTACACATATATATTGAGTTCTTACACATATATATTCTGTTCTTACACATATATATTCAGTTCTTACACATATATATTCCATTCTTACGCATATATATTCCGTTCTTACACATATATATTCAGTTCTGACACATATATATTCAGTTTTTACACATATATATTTAGTTCTTACACATATATATTCCGTTCTTACGCATATATATTCAGTTCTTACACATATATATTCAGTTCTAACACATATATATTCAGTTCTTACACATACATATTCAGTTCTTACACATATATATTCCGTTTTTACGCATATATATTCAGTTATTACACATATATATTCAGTTCTTACACATATATATTCTGTTCTTACGCATATATATTCAGTTCTTACGCATATATATTCAGTTCTGACACATATATATTCAGTTCTTACACATATATATTCAGTTCTAACACATATATATTCCGTTCTTACGCATATATATTCCGTCCTTACGCATATATTCAGTTCTTACGCATATATTTTCAGTTTTTACGCATATATATTCAGTTCTTACACATATATATTTAGTTCATATATATTCCGTTCTTACACATATATATTCAGTTCTTACACATATATATTCAGTTTTTACACATATATATTCCGTTCTGACGCATATATATTCAGTTCTTACGCATATATATTCAGTTCTTACGCATATATTCAGTTCTTACGCATATATATTCAGTTCTTACACATATATATTCAGTTCTTACGCATATATATTCAGTTCTTACACATATATATTCAGTTCTTACGCATAAATATTCGGTTATTACGCATATATATTCCGATCTTACGCATATATATTCAGTTCTTACACATATATAGTCAGTTCTTACACATATATATTCAGTTCTTACACATATATATTCAGTTCTTAGACATATATATTCCGTTCTTACGCATATATATTCCGTTCTTACGCATATATTCAGTTTTTAGGCATATATATTCCGTTCTTACGCATATATATTCAGTTCTTACACATATATATTCAGTTCTTACACATATATATTCAGTTCTTACACATATATATTCAGTTCTTACACATATATATTTAGTTCTTGCACATATATATTCAGTTCGTACACATTTATATTCCGTTCTTACACATATATATTCAGTTCTTACGCATATATATTCCGTTCTTACGCATATATATTCCGTTCTTACGCATATATATTCAGTTCTTACACATATATATTCCGTTCTTACACATATATATTCAGTTCTTACACATATATATTCAGTTCTTACACATATATATTCAGTTCTTACAAATATATATTCCGTTCTTACGCATATACATTCAGTTCTTACGCATATATTGTTTTTACACATATATATTCCGTTCTTACACATATAAATTCGGTTCTTACACATATATATTCACTTCTTACACATATATATTCCGTTCTTACACATATATATTCAGTTTTACACATATATATTCAGTTCTTACACATATATATTCCGTTCTGAGGCATATATATTCAGTTCTTACTCATATATATTCAGTTCTTACACAAATATATTCAGTTCTTACAAATATATATTCAGTTCTTACACATATATATTCAGTTCTTACACATATATATTCAGTTCCTACACATATATATTCCGTTCTTACACATATATATTCACTTCTTACACATATATATTCCGTTCTTACGCATATATATTCAGTTCTTACACATATATATTCAGTTCTTACACATATATATTCAGTTCCTACACATATATATTCCGTTCTTACACATATATATTCACTTCTTACACATATATATTCCGTTCTTACGCATATATATTCAGTTCTTACACATATATATTCAGTTCTTACACATATATATTCAGTTCTTAAGCATATATATTCATTTCTTACACATATATGTTCAGTTCTTACACATATATATTCCGTTCTTACACGTACATATTCCGTTCTAACACATATATATTCCGTTCTTACAAATATATATTCAGTTCTTACACATATATATTCCGTTCTTACACATATTTATTCCGTTTTTACACATATATATTCCGTTCTTACACATATAAATTCGGTTCTTACACATATATATTCACTTCTTACACATATATATTCCGTTCTTACACATATATATTCAGTTTTACACATATATATTCAGTTCTTACACATATATATTCCGTTCTTACGCATATATATTCCGTTCTTACGCATATATATTCAGTTCTTACGCATATATATTCAGTTCTAAAACATATATATTCAGTTCTTACACATATATATTCAGTTCTTACACATATATATTCCGTTCTTACGCATATATATTCCGTTTTTACGCATATATTCAGTTTTTACGCATATATATTCAGTTCTTACACATATATATTCAGTTCATATATATTCAGTTCTTACACATATATATTCAGTTCTTACGCATATATATTCAGTTCTTACACATATATATTCCGTTCTGACGCATATATATTCAGTTATTACCCATATATATTCAGTTCTTACGCATATATTCAGTTCTTACGCATATATATTCAGTTCTTACGCATATATATTCAGTTCTTACACATATATATTCAGTTCTTACGCATAAATATTCCGTTCTTACGCATATATATTTAGTTCTTACACATATATAGTCAGTTCTTACACATATATATTCAGTTCTTACACAAATATATTCAGTTCTTACAAATATATATTCCTTTCTTACGCATATATATTCAGTTCTTACGCATATATTTAGTTCTTACGCATATATATTCAGTTCTTACACATATATATTCCGTTCTTACACATATATATTCAGTTCTTACACATATTTATTCAGTTCTTACACATATATATTGAGTTCTTACACATATATATTCAGTTCTTACAAATATATATTCAGTTCTTACGCATATATATTCAGTTCTTACACATATATAGTCAGTTCTTACACATATATATTCAGTTCTTACACATATATATTCAGTTCTTACACATATATATTCCGTTCTTACGCATATATATTCCGTTCTTACGCATATATTCAGTTTTTACGCATATATATTCCGTTCTTACGAATATATATTCAGTTCTTACACATATATATTCAGTTCTTACACATATATATTCAGTTCTTACACATATATATAGTTCTTACACATATATATTCAGTTCTTACAAATATATATTCCGTTCTTACGCATATACATTCATATTTTACGCATATATTTAGTTCTTACGCATATATATTCAGTTCTTACGCATAGATATTCAGTTCTTACACATATATATTCAGTTCTTACACATACATATTCAGTTCTTACACATATATATTCAGTTCTTACGCATATATGTTCCGTGCTTACGCATATATATTCCTTTCTTACGCATATATATTCCGTTTTTACGCATATATTTTCAGTTCTTAGGCATATATATTCCGTTCTTACGCATATATATTCAGTTCTTACACATATATATTCCTTTCTTACACATATATATTCAATTCTTACACATATATATTCAGTTCTTACACATATATATTCCGTTCTTACGCATATAAATTCAGTTCTTACGCATATATTCAGTTCTTACACATATATATTCAGTTCCTACGCATATATATTCAGTTCTTACACATATATATTCAGTTCTTACGCATATATATTCCGTTCTTACACATATATATTCAGTTCTTACGCATATATATTCAGTTCTTACACATATATATTCAGTTCTTACACATTTATATTCAGTTCTTACACATATATATTCCGTTCTTACGCATATATATTCAGTACTTACACATATATATTGAGTTCTTACACATATATATTCTGTTCTTACACATATATATTCAGTTCTTACACATATATATTCCATTCTTACGCATATATATTCCGTTCTTACACATATATATTCAGTTCTGACACATATATATTCAGTTTTTACACATATATATTTAGTTCTTACACATATATATTCCGTTCTTACGCATATATATTCAGTTCTTACACATATATATTCAGTTCTAACACATATATATTCAGTTCTTACACATACATATTCAGTTCTTACACATATATATTCCGTTTTTACGCATATATATTCAGTTATTACACATATATATTCAGTTCTTACACATATATATTCTGTTCTTACGCATATATATTCAGTTCTTACGCATATATATTCAGTTCTGACACATATATATTCAGTTCTTACACATATATATTCAGTTCTAACACATATATATTCCGTTCTTACGCATATATATTCCGTCCTTACGCATATATTCAGTTCTTACGCATATATTTTCAGTTTTTACGCATATATATTCAGTTCTTACACATATATATTTAGTTCATATATATTCCGTTCTTACACATATATATTCAGTTCTTACACATATATATTCAGTTTTTACACATATATATTCCGTTCTGACGCATATATATTCAGTTCTTACGCATATATATTCAGTTCTTACGCATATATTCAGTTCTTACGCATATATATTCAGTTCTTACACATATATATTCAGTTCTTACGCATATATATTCAGTTCTTACACATATATATTCAGTTCTTACGCATAAATATTCCGTTATTACGCATATATATTCCGATCTTACGCATATATATTCAGTTCTTACACATATATAGTCAGTTCTTACACATATATATTCAGTTCTTACACATATATATTCAGTTCTTAGACATATATATTCCGTTCTTACGCATATATATTCCGTTCTTACGCATATATTCAGTTTTTAGGCATATATATTCCGTTCTTACGCATATATATTCAGTTCTTACACATATATATTCAGTTCTTACACATATATATTCAGTTCTTACACATATATATTCAGTTCTTACACATATATATTTAGTTCTTACACATATATATTCAGTTCGTACACATATATATTCCGTTCTTACACATATATATTCAGTTCTTACGCATATATATTCCGTTCTTACGCATATATATTCCGTTCTTACGCATATATATTCAGTTCTTACACATATATATTCCGTTCTTACACATATATATTCAGTTCTTACACATATATATTCAGTTCTTACACATATATATTCAGTTCTTACAAATATATATTCCGTTCTTACGCATATACATTCAGTTCTTACGCATATATTCAGTTCTTACGCATATATATTCAGTTCTTACGCATAGATATTCAGTTCTTACACATATATATTCAGTTCTTACACATATATATTCAGTTCTTACACATATATATTCAGTTCTTACGCATATATGTTCCGTGCTTACGCATATATATTACTTTCTTACGCATATATATTCCGTTTTTACGCATATATTTTCAGTTCTTAGGCATATATATTCCGTTCTTACGCATATATATTCAGTTCTTACACATATATATTCCGTTCTTACATATATATATTCAATTCTTACACATATATATTCAGTTCTTACACATATATATTCCGTTCTTAGGCATATACATTCAGTTCTTACGCATATATTCAGTTCTTATACATATATATTCAGTTCCTACGCATATATATTCAGTTCTTACACATATATATTCAGTTCTTACGCATATATATTCCGTTCTTACACATATATATTCAGTTCTTACGCATATATATTAAGTTCTTACACATATATATTCAGTTCTTACACATTTATATTCAGTTCTTACACATATATATTCCGTTCTTACGCATATATATTCAGTACTTACACATATATATTGAGTTCTTACACATATATATTCAGTTCTTACAAAGATATTCAGTTCTTACACATATATATTTAGTTCTTACACATATATATTCCGTTCTTACGCATATATATTCAGTTCTTACACATATATATTCAGTTCTAACACATATATATTCAGTTCTTACACATACATATTCAGTTCTTACACATATATATTCCGTTTTTACGCATATATATTCAGTTATTACACATATATATTCAGTTCTTACACATATATATTCCGTTCTTACGCATATATATTCCGTTCTTACGCATATATATTCAGTTCTTACGCATATATATTCAGTTCTAAAACATATATATTCAGTTCTTACACATATATATTCAGTTCTTACACATATATATTCCGTTCTTACGCATATATATTCCGTTTTTACGCATATATTCAGTTTTTACGCATATATATTCAGTTCTTACACATATATATTCAGTTCATATATATTCAGTTCTTACACATATATATTCAGTTCTTACGCATATATATTCAGTTCTTACACATATATATTCCGTTCTGACGCATATATATTCAGTTATTACCCATATATATTCAGTTCTTACGCATATATTCAGTTCTTACGCATATATATTCAGTTCTTACGCATATATATTCAGTTCTTACACATATATATTCAGTTCTTACGCATAAATATTCCGTTCTTACGCATATATATTTAGTTCTTACACATATATAGTCAGTTCTTACACATATATATTCAGTTCTTACACAAATATATTCAGTTCTTACAAATATATATTCCTTTCTTACGCATATATATTCAGTTCTTACGCATATATTTAGTTCTTACGCATATATATTCAGTTCTTACACATATATATTCCGTTCTTACACATATATATTCAGTTCTTACACATATTTATTCAGTTCTTACACATATATATTGAGTTCTTACACATATATATTCAGTTCTTACAAATATATATTCAGTTCTTACGCATATATATTCAGTTCTTACACATATATAGTCAGTTCTTACACATATATATTCAGTTCTTACACATATATATTCAGTTCTTACACATATATATTCCGTTCTTACGCATATATATTCCGTTCTTACGCATATATTCAGTTTTTACGCATATATATTCCGTTCTTACGAATATATATTCAGTTCTTACACATATATATTCAGTTCTTACACATATATATTCAGTTCTTACACATATATATAGTTCTTACACATATATATTTAGTTCTTACACATATATATTCAGTTCGTACACATATATATTCCGTTGTTACACATATATATTCAGTTCTTACGCATATATATTCCGTTCTTACGCATATATATTCCGTTGTTACGCATATATATTCAGTTCTTACACATATATATTCCGTTCTTACACATATATATTCAGTTCTTACACATATATATTCAGTTCTTACACATCAATATTCAGTTCTTACAAATATATATTCCGTTCTTACGCATATACATTCAGTTCTTATGCATATATTCAGTTCTTACGCATATATATTCAGTTCTTACGCATAGATATTCAGTTCTTACACATATATATTCAGTTCTTACACATATATATTCAGTTCTTACACATATATATTCAGTTCTTACACATATATATTCTGTTCTTACGCATATATATTCAGTTCTTACGCATATATATTCAGTTCTGACACATATATATTCAGTTCTTACACATATATATTCAGTTCTAACACATATATATTCCGTTCTTACGCATATATATTCCGTCCTTACGCATATATTCAGTTCTTACGCATATATTTTCAGTTTTTACGCATATATATTCAGTTCTTACACATATATATTTAGTTCATATATATTCAGTTCTTACACATATATATTCAGTTCTTACGCATATATATTCAGTTCTTACACATATATATTCCGTTCTGACGCATATATATTCAGTTCTTACGCATATATATTCAGTTCTTACGCATATATTCAGTTCTTACGCATATATATTCAGTTCTTACACATATATATTCAGTTCTTACGCATATATATTCAGTTCTTACACATATATATTCAGTTCTTACGCATAAATATTCCGTTATTACGCATATATATTCCGATCTTACGCATATATATTCAGTTCTTACACATATATAGTCAGTTCTTACACATATATATTCAGTTCTTACACATATATATTCAGTTCTTAGACATATATATTCCGTTCTTACGCATATATATTCCGTTCTTACGCATATATTCAGTTTTTAGGCATATATATTCCGTTCTTACGCATATATATTCAGTTCTTACACATATATATTCAGTTCTTACACATATATATTCAGTTCTTACACATATATATTCAGTTCTTACTCATATATATTTAGTTCTTACACATATATATTCAGTTCGTACACATATATATTCCGTTCTTACACATATATATTCAGTTCTTACGCATATATATTCCGTTCTTACGCATATATATTCCGTTCTTACGCATATATATTCAGTTCTTACACATATATATTCCGTTCTTACACATATATATTCAGTTCTTACACATATATATTCAGTTCTTACAAATATATATTCCGTTCTTACGCATATACATTCAGTTCTTACGCATATATTCAGTTCTTACGCATATATATTCAGTTCTTACGCATAGATATTCAGTTCTTACACATATATATTCAGTTCTTACACATATATATTCAGTTATTACACATATATATTCAGTTCTTACGCATATATGTTCCGTGCTTACGCATATATATTCCTTTTTTACGCATATATATTCCGTTTTTACGCATATATTTTCAGTTCTTAGGCATATATATTCCGTTCTTACGCATATATATTCAGTTCTTACACATATATATTCCGTTCTTACATATATATATTCAATTCTTACACATATATATTCAGTTCTTACACATATATATTCCGTTCTTACGCATATACATTCAGTTCTTACGCATATATTCAGTTCTTACACATATATATTCAGTTCCTACGCATATATATTCAGTTCTTACACATATATATTCAGTTCTTACGCATATATATTCCGTTCTTACACATATATATTCAGTTCTTACGCATATATATTCAGTTCTTACACATATATATTCAGTTCTTACACATTTATATTCAGTTCTTACACATATATATTCCGTTATTACGCATATATATTCAGTACTTACACATATATATTGAGTTCTTACACATATATATTCAGTTCTTACACATATATTCAGTTCTTACACATATATATTTAGTTCTTACACATATATATTCCGTTCTTACGCATATATATTCAGTTCTTACACATATATATTCAGTTCTAACACATATATATTCAGTTCTTACACATACATATTCAGTTCTTACACATATATATTCCGTTTTTTACGCATATATATTCAGTTATTACACATATATATTCAGTTCTTACACATATATATTCCGTTCTTACGCATATATATTCCGTTCTTACGCATATATATTCAGTTCTTACGCATATATATTCAGTTCTGACACATATATATTCAGTTCTTACACATATATATTCAGTTCTTACACATATATATTCCGTTCTCACGCATATATATTCCGTTTTTACGCATATATTCAGTTTTTACGCATATATATTCAGTTCTTACACATATATATTCAGTTCATATATATTCAGTTCTTACACATATATATTCAGTGCTTACGCATATATATTCAGTTCTTACACATATATATTCCGTTCTGACGCATATATATTCAGTTATTACGCATATATATTCAGTTCTTACGAATATATTCAATTCTTAGGCATATATATTCAGTTCTTACGCATATATATTCAGTTCTTACGCATATATATTCAGTTCTTACACATATATATTCAGTTCTTACGCATAAATATTCCGTTCTGACGCATATATATTTAGTTCTTACACATATATAGTCAGTTCTTACACATATATATTCAGTTCTTACACAAATATATTCAGTTCTTACAAATATATATTCCGTTCTTACGCATATATATTCAGTTCTTACGCATATATTTAGTTCTTACGCATATATATTCAGTTCTTACACATATATATTCCGTTCTTACACATATATATTCAGTTCTTACACATATTTATTCAGTTCTTACACATATATATTGAGTTCTTACACATATATATTCAGTTCTTACAAATATATATTCAGTTCTTACGCATATATATTCAGTTCTTACACATATATAGTCAGTTCTTACACATATATATTCAGTTCTTACACATATATATTCAGTTCTTACACATATATATTCCGTTCTTACGCATATATATTCCGTTCTTACGCATATATTCAGTTTTTACGCATATATATTCCGTTCTTACGAATATATATTCAGTTCTTACACATATATATTCAGTTATTACACATATATATTCAGTTCTTACACATATATATAGTTCTTACACATATATATTTAGTTCTTACACATATATATTCAGTTCGTACACATATATATTCCGTTCTTACACATATATATTCAGTTCTTACGCATATATATTCCGTTCTTACGCATATATATTCCGTTCTTACGCATATATATTCAGTTCTTACACATATATATTCCGTTCTTACACATATATATTCAGTTCTTACACATATATATTCAGTACTTACACATATATATTGAGTTCTTACACATATAAATTGAGTTCTTACACATATATTCAGTTCTTACACATATATATTTAGTTCTTACACATATATATTCCGTTCTTACGCATATATATTCAGTTCTTACACATATATATTCAGTTCTAACACATATATATTCAGTTCTTACACATACATATTCAGTTCTTACACATATATATTCCGTTTTTACGCATATATATTCAGTTATTACACATATATATTCAGTTCTTACACATATATATTCCGTTCTTACGCATATATATTCCGTTCTTACGCATATATATTCAGTTCTTACGCATATATATTCAGTTCTGACACATATATATTCAGTTCTTACACATATATATTCAGTTCTTACACATATATATTCCGTTCTTACGCATATATATTCCGTTTTTACGCATATATTCCGTTTTTACGCATATATATTCAGTTCTTACACATATATATTCAGTTCATATATATTCAGTTCTTACACATATATATTCAGTTCTTACGCATATATATTCAGTTCTTACACATATATATTCCGTTCTGACGCATATATATTCAGTTATTACGCATATATATTCAGTTCTTACGCATATATTCAGCTCTTAGGCATATATATTCAGTTCTTACGCATATATATTCAGTTCTTACGCATATATATTCAGTTCTTACACATATATATTCAGTTCTTACGCATAAATATTCCGTTCTTACGCATATATATTTAGTTCTTACACATATATAGTCAGTTCTTACACATATATATTCAGTTCTTACACAAATATATTCAGTTCTTACAAATATATATTCCGTTCTTACGCATATATATTCAGTTCTTACGCATATATTTAGTTCTTACGCATATATATTCAGTTCTTACACATATATATTCCGTTCTTACACATATATATTCAGTTCTTACACATATTTATTCAGTTCTTACACATATATATTGAGTTCTTACACATATATATTCAGTTCTTACAAATATATATTCAGTTCTTACGCATATATATTCAGTTCTTACACATATATAGTCAGTTCTTACACATATATATTCAGTTCTTACACATATATATTCAGTTCTTACACATATATATTCCGTTCTTACGCATATATATTCCGTTCTTACGCATATATTCAGTTTTTTACGCATATATATTCCGTTCTTACGAATATATATTCAGTTCTTACACATATATATTCAGTTCTTACACATATATATTCAGTTCTTACACATATATATAGTTCTTACACATATATATTTAGTTCTTACACATATATATTCAGTTCGTACACATATATATTCCGTTCTTACACATATATATTCAGTTCTTACGCATATATATTCCGTTCTTACGCATATATATTCCGTTCTTACGCATATATATTCAGTTCTTACACATATATATTCCGTTCTTACACATATATATTCAGTTCTTACACATATATATTCAGTTCTTACACATCAATATTCAGTTCTTACAAATATATATTCCGTTCTTACGCATATACATTCAGTTCTTACGCATATATTCAGTTCTTACGCATATATATTCAGTTCTTACGCATAGATATTCAGTTCTTACACATATATATTCAGTTCTTACACATATATATTCAGTTCTTACACATATATATTCAGTTCTTACGCATATATGTTCCGTGCTTACGCATATATATTCCTTTCTTACGCATATATATTCCGTTTTTTACGCATATATTTTCAGTTCTTAGGCATTTATATTCCGTTCTTACGCATATATATTCAGTTCTTACACATATATATTCCGTTCTTACATATATATATTCAATTCTTACACATATATATTCAGTTCTTACACATATATATTCAGTTCTTACGCATATACATTCAGTTCTTACGCATATATTCAGTTCTTACACATATATATTCAGTTCCAACGCATATATATTCAGTTCTTACACATATATATTCAGTTCTTACGCATATATATTCCGTTCTTACACATATATATTCAGTTCTTACGCATATATATTCAGTTCTTACACATATATATTCAGTTCTTACACATTTATATTCATTTCTTACACATATATATTCCGTTCTTACACATATATATTCAGTACTTACACATATATATTGAGTTCTTACACATATATATTCAGTTCTTACACATATATTCAGTTCTTACACATATATATTTAGTTCTTACACATATATATTCCGTTCTTACGCATATATATTCAGTTCTTACACATATATAATCAGTTCTAACTCATATATATTCAGTTCTTACACATACATATTCAGTTCTTACACATATATTCCGTTTTTACGCTTATATATTCAGTTATTACACATATATATTCAGTTCTTACACATATATATTCCGTTCTTACGCATATATATTCCGTTCTTACGCATATATATTCAGTTCTTACGCATATATATTCAGTTCTGACACATATATATTCAGTTCTTACACATATATATTCAGTTCTTACACATATATATTCCGTTCTTACGCATATATATTCCGTTTTTACGCATATATTCAGTTTTTACGCATATATATTCAGTTCTTACACATATATATTCAGTTCATATATATTCAGTTCTTACACATATATATTCAGTTCTTACGCATATATATTCAGTTCTTACACATATATATACCGTTCTGACGCATATATATTCAGTTATTACCCATATATATTCAGTTCTTACGCATATATTCAGTTCTTATGCATATATATTCAGTTCTTACGCATATATATTCAGTTCTTACGCATATATATTCAGTTCTTACACATATATATTCAGTTCTTACGCATACATATTCCGTTCTTAAGCATATATATTTAGTTCTTACACATATATAGTCAGTTCTTACACATATATATTCAGTTCTTACACAAATATATTCAGTTCTTACAAATATATATTCCGTTCTTACGCATATATATTCAGTTCTTACGCATATATTCAGTTCTTACACATATATATTCCGTTCTTACACATATATATTCAGTTCTTACACATATTTATTCAGTTCTTACTCATATATATTGAGTTCTTACACATATATATTCAGTTCTTACAAATATATATTCAGTTCTTACGCATATATATTCAGTTCTTACACATAGATATTCAGTTATTACGCATATATATTCAGTTCTTACACATATATATTCAGTTCTGACACATATATATTCAGTTCTTACACATATATATTCAGTTCTTACACATATATATTCAGTTCTTACGCATATATATTCCGTTCTGACGCATATATATTCAGTTCTTACACATATATTCAGTACTTACACGTATATATTCCGTTCTGATGCATATATATTCAGTTCTTACACATATATATACAGTTCTTACGCATATATATTCAGTTCTTTCGCATATATATTCAGTGCTTATGCATATATATTCCGTTCTTACACATATATATTCAGTTCTTACACATGTATATTCCGTTCTTACGCATAGATATTCCGTTCTTACGCATATATATTCCGTTCTTACGTATATATATTCCGTTCATACGCATATATATTCAGTTCTTAGGCATATATATTCCGTTCTTAAGCATATATATTCCGTTCTTACTCATATATATTCAGTTCTTACCCATATATATTCCGTTCTTACACATATATATTCAGTTCTTACAAATATATATTCAGTTCTTACACATATATATTCAGTTTTTTACAAATATATATTCCGTTCTTAGGAATATACATTCAGTTCTTACGCATATATTCAGTTCTTACGCATATATATTCAGTTCTTACGCATAGATATTCAGTTCTTACACATATATATTCAGTTCTTACACATATATATTCCGTTCTTACACATATATATTCAGTTCTTACGCTTATATGTTCCGTGCTTACGCATATATATTCCTTTCTTACGCGTATATATTCCGTTTTTTACGCATATATTTTCAGTTCTTAGGCATATATATTCCGTTCTTACGCATTTTTATTCAGTTCTTACACATATATATTCCGTTCTTACTCATATATATTCAGTTCTTACACATATATATTCAGTTATTAGAAATATATATTCAGTTCTTACACATATATATTTAGTTCTTACGCATACAAATTCAGTTCTTACGCATATATTCAGTTCTTACGCATATATATTCAGTTCTTACACATATATATTCAGTTCCTACGCATATATATTCAGTTCTTACACATATATATTAAGTTCTTACGCATATATATTCAGTTCTTACACATATATATTCAGTTATTACGCATATATATTCAGTTCTTACACATATATATTCAGTACTTACACATTTATATTCAGTTTTTACACATATATATTCCGTACTTACGCATATATATTCAT